>JAWNNU010000890.1:0-117270 GCA_035044585.1 Scaptomyza polygonia | reverse complement strand
CAAAGGTCTAGCACCGCAGGTATAATTGACAGGTATATATACATATTAAATCCGTAAGCAGAATTTAATAATAAAATTTTAGTAGAGTGTATAATTCCCAATTTAAAGAGGAACGAACCGGTATCGCCAGTTTGAACAATCTCAATTTAAATCAGAAATATGAATTATATTTCTTGGATTTCGATTACGCGGTATAGCACCGACTCATTGCCAGAACTAAAAATCCTGCGCAATTCGGTACCAAAAAAAAACAATTGATTTAACTACCTAAAATTCTTTTCTCTCTCAGAAAGGAACAATAAATATAAGCCAATTTTCTGGAACTACCCTATCTCCTGGTCTGGTTCTAAAAATAATCAAAAATACCAGCATTTCCGAGGTAAATAGCTAGTCCAAGCAGAATCTACAAATTAAAAAAAGTGGGTGGTCTCTGGTTACCACGAAGGAATTTGGAAGGTTATTTGGAATCGCGGGGTGTTACTATTAATCTAGGATAATATTCAGTAACTATCCTGAAAACAATATAAAAGTTTATAATTATGCAACCACCAATCGGTCGGGCTTAGCTTAGCTGCATAACAAACAAACGTTCGGGCCTCACGTTGGGCGCCAATTTTCTGTAACGCACACTTACAAAGTCGTCTCGGCTTGCACAATCTGTCTACTAGTTTTGCCGCCTAGCTCAGGGAAAAGTGGCGTGGGTCTTGAGCTGCCTAGACAAACGGTGCTACAGATCAATAATGTAGACAGAAACGACAACAGAGGGTTTGGGAAACCAGACAAAATTTAACAGGAGCAATATGTATAATACCTTATCTATATTTGAAGAACTGAGATGGTATTGCTCCCATCTTTACCCACCCAACCTGTAGGAGTCAATCGATATCGTTATTTGATCCTACCCTTAACATGCCTGCGGTGCTCTAAACCTAAGGTGCCTTTAAAGGAAAGAATTTAATTCATTTCTATAAAGTATAACATAATTTAATTATAATGTAAAGTATTTTTATAATTGTATATATGTTAAACCTGCCTATTTTATGTTAGTGTATCGATACATTGTAAGATAGTATTTAAGTACCGATGTTAGTTTTAAGTGTTAAGTTTTTAAGTGTTAAGTGTGGTTTGGCCACACTTAACTGATTTCGCTCTTTTTTCCGGTTCCCCTGATGTCAAGCGCACGCAATTGCGTGCAACCAAGAAAGGAAACATTTATTATAAATATAATCGTTAATCGTTTTACGAATAAATAGAGAGTTTACAGCTCAGAAGTGGGATACGCCCAACGCCCAATAAATATTCAACGCCCAATTCACAACAATGGGCCTGAATAAGGATGAAATGATAAAACTGCCGAAGGCACACAATGTGGAAGTGCAGCCGCTGTCAACGATAATACAAATACGCAAACTAGTGTCAGAATTGTCAAAGTCTGCTGCCGACTCGCTACCAGCCGTCCCAGCGTTAACTTTGCCGTCGACCGGATCTGCTGCCGCCTCGCTGCCTGCCGTCCCAGAGTCAACTTTGCCGTCGACCAGACCTGCTGCCGCCTCGCTGCCTGCCGTCTCAGCGTCAACTTTGCCGTCGACCAATTCTGCTGCCGACTCGCTGCATACCGTTACAGCGCCAACTTTGCTGTCATATGCTACTGCCGCCACCTCGCTGTCTGCCGTTTCAGCCTCAACTCTGCCGTCATATGCTCCTGCTGCTGCGTCGCTGCCTGCCGATTCAGCGTCAACCTTGCCGTCATATGCTACTGCCGCCACCTCGCAGTCATATGCTCCTGCCGCCACCTCGCTGTCTGCCGTTTCAGCCTCAACTCTGCCGTCATATGCTACTGCCGCCACCTCGCTGTCTGCCGTTTCAGCGTCAACTCTGCAGTCATATGCTCCTGCTGCCGCCTCGCTGTCTGCCGTTTCGGAGTCAATGTTGCTGTCAACTGTGCCGGCTGCTGTCTTGCCGTCTGCTGTTCTGGCGGTCACCCCGCTTCCCGTGTCTTTGAACCTGGATGAGCATTTAGCTTACTTACGTAAACAAAAGGAAGTCTTGGAATTGCAAAAGCAAATTGCAAGTTTGGAACAGCAGATCGATGTGTCTCCTGGCGTCCCCAGTCAGCGGGTAACAGACATTAGTGTGATCGAGTCCATGGTACCGCGGTTTTCGGCAGACAACGCTTACGATGTAAACAAGTGGATCAGCGACTTGGAGGACGCCTGTGAAATACTCCAACTGGATGACCGTTTGCGATTTGTTGCATGTCGTCGGCTGTTGGAAGGCACGGCGGCAGTCCTCATGCGTACACTCACTGTGCGCAGCTATGAAGAGCTAAAGGAAATCTTAATAAATGAGTTCGGAAGATCAAAGAGCACAGAAGAAGTGTACGCAGCCCTGCGGAACCGACGTCTTAAGCCTGGAGAGGGATACCTTCGGTATGCCATCGAGATGCAGGAGATCGCCATGAATGCCACAATTCCGGAGGCTGAGTTGGTGGATCTCATCATTGATGGACTCCGAGACAACTCGTCGGCAGTGGGCATGCTGCATGCAGCCAGGACCGTGTACGACCTGAAGACGCTCCTGGAGAGGTACGAAAGACGTCGAGTCCAATCTACTGCGGGTAGACAAGTGGCTGCCGTTACCCAGTCTCTGCCTCGACAACCTGCCGCTACTATTGTCCCACCGCAGTCTACAACTGCCGTCCCTGCCGCGAAAGATGTGCGGTGCTACAACTGTTCCTCGTTTGGACATTACAAATCCCAGTGCCCGAAACCTCTGAGACCAGCCAACTCATGTTTTAAGTGTGGAAAAATTGACCATATTTATAGGAACTGCCCGTTTAAAATTGCGAAGGTCATCGCTTCCAGTGCTGCCGCTGCTGACGACGTCACCCATACGAGTTTCAGGGATACGTTAGTTGATAAAATTGAACATCTACAGATGGTGAGTGTTGCCTTTGTGTCAAATCAAGTGAAAAGCAGTGAGTTTACAAAGATTTTCTCTCTCCTTGACTCGGGTAGTCCTAAAAGTTTTATTCGACAATCCGAGGTGCCTTCCGTATTTAAATTCAAACGAACACCGTTGAACTGCCGTGGTTTAGGAAACCGTCAACTGGTGTCTCTGGGAAAAGTCCCATGTGCCGTCCGCCTATTTAATCGAACAGTATTAATCAAATGTGATGTACTGCCTAACAGTGCCTCAGATCTGCCAATGATTTTGGGCAGAGATTTCTTTGAGAAAATGAGTATTAACTTATGTAAATTTAAAATAAGATACTCAAAGAGTCAATTGTTAACCTTTAATAAACCGCAAGTAAATTGTAACATGAAACTCACTGCTGTCCTTAATTCACTTGATTTGTGTAGAACAGATGTCAAACGCACGGTAATCCCAAAAGAGCCAACACGGTCGCTTAATGAAAATGAGTCTATGCCTGCCGAATCACAATCGTGTACCACTGAGATAAATAATTCCGTCATGTCTGAACATTCGCTGAGTGATGCCCTAGCGGCTATTAATGCAATTGAGTTACCTGTTGTTAATGAAGATGAATTTAATATAGAGTCTACCCTGTCGTCAGAACAAGCTGCAAAGCTGCAGTCTGTTATTTCCGCCTCTTATGTTGATATCCCTGCAGAACTGATTAAACCTACTAATTACGAGATGAAAATTGAATTGACAAGTCAGACCCCCATTTTCTGCCGTCCCCGCCGACTATCCCATCACGAGCGCAACGAAGTGCGCCAGATATGTGATGATTTATTAGAGGCTGGCATTATCCGTCATAGTAGTTCTCCTTACGCTTCCGCTATAGTGCCCGTGAGAAAAAAAGATAATACCTTAAGAAAATGTGTTGATTATCGACCGCTGAACAAAATTACAGTCCGTGACCACTTCCCTATTCCGCTGTTAGAGGATTGCATCGAACACCTGGGGGGTAAATCGTTCTTTACTGTACTAGATTTAGAAAGTGGATTTCACCATGTTAAGATGCACCCTGATTCGATAAAATACACTGCCTTTGTAACACCCGACGGACAATTTGAGTACGTTCGCATGCCGTTTGGACTATGCAATGGCCCCCAGTTTTCGCTAGATTTGTGTACTTTGTGCTGAAGGACTTAATCAATAGAGGCCAACTAGTGATTTATATGGACGACATCTTAATTGCGTCGAGTGATTTTGAAACCCATCTGCAAGTGCTTAAGGAGACACTTTATACCTTACGAGTGAATGGGCTACAACTTAAATTGTCAAAGTGTCGTTTTGCGCACAAAGAGTTAGAATATTTGGGGTATTTAGCAAACTCTTCCGGTATCACCCCGAAACCAGCTCATCTTCAAGCCATAGAGAGTCTGCCAGAACCTCGGGATAGGAAAGAATTGGAACGCTGTTTGGGTCTCTTTTCTTACTTCCGCCGTTTTGTACCCAACTTTGCCAAAATTGCCTATCCGATGTCGCGTCTGCTGAAAAAAGATGCCCCTTATGTTTTCTCTGATGAGTGTCTTGAATCCTTCCGAACACTGCAGTCCAAACTGATAGAGTCACCTGTGTTGTCTATTTATAACCCGAAGTCAGAAACCGAATTACATTGTGATGCTAGTTCCGCCGGTTTTGGAGCGATGCTGTTGCAGAAACAAACTGATGATAAGTTTCATCCTGTGTGCTATTTTTCAAAGACCGCTTCCGCCCCAGAATCCAAATTGCATAGCTATGAATTAGAAACCCTGGCCATTGTATATGCCTTAAAGCGTTTTGAGACATACCTGAAGTTTATACCTTTTAAGATAATTACAGATTGTAATTCGTTAGCGTTAACACTGAAGAACGGTGGATCTTCAGCGAAAATTGCCCGCTGGGCATTATTATTGGAAAATTATAATTATACTATTGTACATCGGTCCGGCATCTCTATGCCCCATGTTGATGCACTTAGTAGGCTAGACACTTCGGCATATGTGGATGACTTGAACCTGGATTTCCAACTACAACTGACGCAAAACCGTGATCCAGAAATTGTCAAACTTCGGAGTGTCTTGAAGAACCAAGAGATGGCTGGGTTTGAATTACAAGATGGTGTTGTGTATCGCCGATCACCAACCGACGTACTTCAGCTTTATGTCCCTGCCGAAATGATTAATAGTGTCATACGAACCGCGCACGAAAAGCTAGGTCATTTGTCCACTGAGAAATGTTGTACGCAGATTAAAAAACATTATTGGTTTCCCTATATAAAATCTTACGTTAATAATTTTATTAAAAACTGTCTCAAGTGCATTTATTATTCTGCTTCCGCTAATAATAATAACGCTACCCTGCATTGTATTCCGAAAATTCCTCTGCCGTTTGATACTCTTCACTTAGGACCCCTTCCGTCAATACAGTCCAGGAAAAAATATCTGCTAGTCGTTATTGATGCCTTTACGAAGTTTGTTAAATTGTACCCTGCCGCTACTACGAGTTCCCGAGAAGCATGTCACACTCTAGAGACGCAGTATTTTCCAAACTTCAGTCGACCCCGTCGAATTGTTAGTGATCGAGGTACGTGCTTCACTTCCGCTGAGTTTGCTGATTTTCTGCAGTCCCGTCATATCGTCCATGTCCAGAATGCAACTGCCTCACCTCGTGCTAATGGTCAAGTGGAACGCGTCAACCGTGTCTTAGGTCCCATGCTGGGTAAATTGGCTGAACCATTGGATCATGCCAATTGGGTGGAACAACTTCCGAAAATTGAGTTCGCCTTAAATAATTCAATTCATTCCACAACTAAATTTACACCCTCCGTCCTTCTTTTTGGTGTCGAACAGCGTGGCGCTGTTGTAGATGAGCTGACTGAGCATTTATATGATAGATTGATTGATGAAGTGTCCCTAGTAGATGCCCGTAAGATTGCTTTGCAGAACATTGTCAAATCTCAAGAGTATAACACAGAGTACTTTAATAAATATCATCGACCGGCTGTTAATTTTGAAGAAGGTGATTTTGTCGTTATCAAAAATGTTGATACGACGGCTGGTGTAAACAAAAAACTCATTAAGCGATTCCGTGGTCCCTATGTCATCCATAAGAAACTTCCGAATGATCGGTATGTCATCCGGGATGTCGAAGGCTCCCAGCTCACACAACTTCCGTATGACGGTGTGCTGGAGTCATCAAAATTAAAATGTTGGCTTACTCCTGATGAAAATTGTGCTTTTGACGTTTGACCGCAGGCAATACCCACCGTCTGGTATGGCCCTGAGCCTTGTACGTGGAATCGAGGTCGATTCCGTTGTCAGGACGGCCGAGTTGTAAAGTATTTTTATAATTGTATGTATGTTAAACCTGCCTATTTTATGTTAGTGTATCGATACATTGTAAGATAGTATTTAAGTACCGATGTTAGTTTTAAGTGTTAAGTTTTTAAGTGTTAAGTGTGGTTTGGCCACACTTAACTGATTTCGCTCTTTTTTCCGGTTCCCCTGATGTCAAGCGCACGCAATTGCGTGCAACCAAGAAAGGAAACATTTATTATAAATATAATCGTTAATCGTTTTACGAATAAATAGAGAGTTTACAATAATAATGTATGGTATTCATAATTCATAATTCAAAATTCAATATAGTTCGAAGTCATAATTCCAAAAGATTCAAAATATATAATTTACGTTAATTGTGAGTTCTTACAAATATTAATTTAACTTTACTTAAAGTTCACAATTTTGACACAACATCTACTTTTGGTTGGGCGCTTTATTTACTTCTATTGCATACCTTGATGCGACTACGTATCGGCTATGCCGTACTTACAACCTCGTTATTTTAATCCAATCCATTGCTGTCAGCAGGCCTGTCGACGTAGATGAACTGTAGGTGATGATAATCAAAAGTTATGGAGGCAACAATTCAAAATAAAGCGCTCAACTGGAAGATATAATTTAAATTTTCTTAGATATGTCTTCAACAAGAACAAATTCAATATTAAATATAAAAACGTGAACGATATATGTAGCTCGCTAGGCTAGGTTGCTTAATCCATCGATGTCTTCCAAAATAACCTTGAGTTAGGTTTGGGGTTGGCTTGATCCATTCGTAGGTCCAAGATTATTAAACGTGGGTATGGCGCATTCGCACAACTCGGCGCAAGCATTATCAAAGCGATGATGATTTTGTAGATAGCATCAAAAGAAATACGGGATGGCAGAATCTGGTAACGTGGTCAGAGTGTGCATTGATGTGGGTTGCATATGGCGAGAGTGGTGGTTGTGCATTAATTGTGTGCCACGGCAGAGTGTAAGGTAGTCGGTATGCTTTTGATAGTTAAGCCTACATCAAGTGCACGGCCAGGCTTGATTGCCTGCGTCTTGATCTGCACATCATACCAGTAGTAATTACTCTTAGCACATACACACGCACATTGCAGCTTCACACACCATCACTAATTCAGACACACGCGCACGGTCGAAGTAGCAAAATCACCAGAATTCCAGAAAATAAACACTGCGTCGTGTAGAGATGGTCTTCCACTTCACGTAGGTGGTAGTATTTCGAATCAAGATATCCCGATGGTTTAGATATCTTGAGATTGACTTTGTCAATTTTGGTCAAGCATGTTATGATCTAGAGCCGGTGTAAAATTAACCGCAAGCACTACCACAACTGCTTCTGACCGCAGCTTCCGCCAGAATCATCTCTCACGCTCAGAGCGCAAGTCCGTCAGGCCTAAAAGTTCCAGGGCTTTCGACGAAAGCTTATGCGCATGGGCAGCGCTGAATGAGCGCAAGCTTTCTATCGCTGAATGAGCGCGAGGTGTCTCTCATTGCACTTTTGAGTTCAATTCGAAGGGAACTTGCAAGCTCCGCTTATAAGAGATAAAGCTCTAACGCAAAGCCAAATCAATAAACATACAAACATATGCATGTATTGATTATAAGCATAAACATACGCTGGTATTTTAGCATGCGTGTACTTAAATAACCACAATTAACATAACATAAAATTTATATTATTCGCAACCCTCACAATCGGCAGTTCTTGCGTTTTGCTTCAATATGCTTATTAAAGTCAAAGTTGGAAGGGTGGTATAAACTTAATATTAACCCTGTGCAATTGAATAGCAAAACTTGAAATTCTTTAAAATTATTTCAATTCTACATGTTTATTCTAGCATTGTTTATTGTTTATATTCTAGCATAAACAATGTATATGTTGGAGAAACAATAAAAGGTGATACGGGTGATTCTCTATTGTCAGCCATTTTCATTAAAATGATTCCGCAGCGAGTCGCAAAGGTTATTAGTTTTAGACACAGATTTTCACGACCGTTCTACTCGACGTGCTATCGCAAAGTGACCGCTTGACACCCGATCTTGGCGTCCGTCAACTTCTCCTTCTGTCATCCTTTCTGACGTCTACTCTTCATATCTCTCACTAATACCAATGCGCCACGCTCAGTAGAATTTTGCCATTCTCCTACCGCGTTCTCACTCAAATGAACTAGAACTAGAACTAATTGACTTAGTTCATCCTTTAACTCAACCAAATAAGGTAATTCAATGATTTATATCCGACACGGCCTTCCTGACGTTAACACGTCCTCGTGTTCAATAGTAATACAAAAGATTGGCATCATTCTGACTTCTCATATCGATCAATGTCTTACATTCGTTACTTTTATTAAATTTCTGGTTCGGTTAACATTATTCAACTTAAATTCAATTCTTCTTTTACTTATGATACGTTACATAATTCTCGGTACATGTTATTCAATAACTATTTTTGTTTACAGATAACTTTTATCTTATTACTAAATTACACATGATGTGTCTTCAAATGACAGTTTAGCAGGATATCTCTTTTATTTTCTTAGTGGCTTGCACTCTTCTGCATAAACCCGAACATTTGGCTATCAGTTTTACCAAACCACAGTTTTCTGGCTCTTGCCGCCACTGCGACGATATGCACCACCGTGCCCTTCGATACCACACGATTCATGTCCGCCACACAATGCCATCCGTAACTGGCATGAACATTGTGCTTGAACCTAGCCACTGTGAATGATGTTCTCTGCACCTCAACTAGGTGGCAAAGATATTCATTTGACCGACGTCTTTTTCACCGTCGTCAAGCTTTCCATACAACTCAGACACCACTTGTCTATCTGGTAAACTTCGCACACTCTCGTGCGGATACTTGTAAGTTCGCTTACTTGTCAAAGATTTCAATAAATAACGATCACCATCAAGCAACTCAACAACAACAAATGGTCCCTTAAACTTGGGATCCAGCTTCGTCTGATGCCGTTCTTCGCTCTTAAGTAAGACATGATCACCAATCTTATGTTTTACTACTTTGGCCTTATTTTGATCGAATCTACTCTTATTATACTGTGCCTCCTTATCCACATTAATTTTCGCCATTGCTCTTGATTCTTTTAAATCGACTTGCGCTTCTTCGATAGTAGATAACATGCCTAATGGCCTTGCCTCTTTTCCTATCAGCAACTCTAGAGCACTAAACTTAGTCACCCGATTAGCAGTACAGTTCATAGCCAATTGGACTTCCTCCAGTGCATCCTGCCACGAACGCTCACTAGCTTCTACTGCCGTCAACATACTTTTCATTGTGCCCATGACACGTTCCACTTGCCCATTAGCTCTACTAGCGCCTGTAGCAACTAAATGTAATTCGACTTTATTTGTTGAACAAAATGTACGAAAATCGTTACTTGCAAAGCTTCTTCCTTGATCTGCTATAATTCGAGTGGGTACCCCAAAGAGCGATATTGCTGACTTCACTGCCTTAATGCAACTCAACGCATCTAAATTCAAGGTGTGATACAAATAAACATATTTCGTGAAGGCATCTATCTGTACAATAACATACTCCTTCTCATCATTTTTACCCCTAAGCTTTCCGCTTATATCAATATGAATTGTATGCCATGGAATTTCTATTTTCGGTATGGGATGTAGTTCTACCTGTACCTTACCCGACATGGGCTTGGATAATTTGCATGTCACACAGCATTCAACAAACTTTCTTACGTACTTTGCCATATTCTCAAACCAATATTGTTCATAGACTTTATCTAACGTTTTCTGCCACCCCATATGCATTAAAGCCTCATGTACATGGTTAATTACAGACCATCTAAATGTTCTAGGAATGACAGGCAAACATCGAGTCTTGCCATTTCTTTGTATTTTACGATATAGTAAACCACTTCTTATCTCGTAAGTCTTTGACTGATCACTTTGCATAGCATTACTATTCAACTCTACTATAATTGCGACTATACTTTGATCGCGTTGTTGTTTAGAAATCAACCAGTAATCCGTTATGGATGCCAAATCAATTCGTACCTCAGATACTTTTTGTACGTCATTTGCTAATTCGATCGGGACTGGGTTTCGTGATAAACAATCTACGTGAGCCATCTGACTTCCTTTGCGATACTCCACTTCAAATTCAAACGATTGCATAAACGCCCACCATCGATGCACTCTTGCCGTTAATTCTATTTTGGTCCGACTTGCTTTCAATGAATTACAGTCAGTATGTACGACGAACTTTCTCCCATTTAAATAGTGCCTGAAGTGTTTTATGGCATTGCAATGCATTGTACACGGCTAGCGTTTCCAATTCGTACGAATGATACTTAGACTCTGCTTTGGTGGTACATTTACTATAATACTCGACAACTCTACGCTTACCTTCTACTTTATGCATAAGCATTGCACCATAGCCAATGGCACTTGCATCTGTATGCAATTCAATAAGGTACTGAGGATCAAAAATTATTAAAACAGGGTCATTTGTCAGTACATTAATAACTTTTTGTCGAATTTGCTCGTACTCATCTTTCCACACAAATTCAATCATCTTCGAGGTTAACTGATAAAGTGGTTTCATCTCTTCAGAAAATCGTGGGACGAATTGTCTAAAATAGGATGCCAAACCTATGAATTGCCTTAGCTGAGTTACCGTTGTCGGTTGACTTAGTGCTGTCAAGGCTTGTATCTTCCTAGGATTGGGTTTTATTTCACCATTTTTAATAAAGAATCCCAGATATTCTATTCCTGCATGTAGAAAAACACACTTCTTGATATTGAAAGAAAAGCCTGCATTAGACAAAACCTTAAGCACAATTGCCAATCTTTCAAAAGCTTGCTCTTTAGAGTCTGACACAATTAAAACGTCATCAATATAAACCACTACATATGAATTTACTAAATCACCCAATGCTCTTACAATAGCGCGCTGAAAAACTGAAGATGCGTTCTTCAGCCCGAATGGCATTGCTAAAAACTCAAACTGACCATCAGGAGTTACAAAAGCTGTTCGCTCAATTGAATCTGCATGTATCGGTATCTGATGGTATCCACTGGCCATATCTAGACTAGAAAAATATTTTCCACCTCTAAGACGATCGATCTGATCGGATATCAGCGGCAAGGGGTATTTGTCAGAGATTGTATTTGCATTAAGTTCACGAAAGTCTATACACATTCTATCGCTACCATCTTTCTTCTTTACCAACAACGTTGGGCTGGCAAAAGGTGAACTACTCGGACGGATAACTTTGGCCTCAATCATTTGCCGTATCTTATCTCGGACTATAACTTTCTCACTCTCACTAAGACGATATGGTCTCCGTTGGACCGTTTTGTTTTTGTCTAGCAAACGGATCTCCAGAGATCCTGTTGTTATGCGCCTTTTTGGTATGCCCTCAGTAAAGAAATCAGAATATTTTTCTAACATATTATTCAATTTAGACTTATCACTAATACATAAATCGGTGTTTGCATCAATTGCGTCTTTCATTATGTTGGCAGTGTTATCATTATGTACAGCATTAACAGTTTGCGATTTGTAAATACTAAATTTTCTCATTTCCATCATTACTCCGAAACCAAGCTGAAATATTTCTTGACCAACTATTATGTCATATTTTAAACAATCATCCGCTACAACATGAAACAAGACTTCTAAATTTAGTTCGGAAATTTGCACAGTAGATAGTATTTGCATTTGACTTTTCACCACACTTTCGCCAATGCCTCTCAATATTACTAAATTGTAACTGCGTTTACATGCTAGCTTCTCACTCAGTTTCTCCTTAATAAGAGAACACTCAGCTCCAGAGTCAAAAAAAAATGGAAAGCGCTCACCAAATTGACTCAGGAATGCGTTTTGCTCAATAACCGCACACAAGTCCACTCTCTTCTCATTGCCGCTCTTATTTGTCTTCGCTGTCCCTTGCACACACGAAGATGCGAAATGTCCAGCGTTGCCACATTTGTAACACGTCACATTTGCTCGCTCTCTAAAGGTGGATGATTTGCCATGGTTTTGGCTCGTCTTGTAATCGGTCTTCTCTTCTGCTTTCTTCTTCCGACAGTCCAATGCTTTGTGCCCGAGTTTGCCGCAATAATGGCACTTGATCGGCGTCTGCATTTTGAGCCTCTTTCTCTCAGGCTCGTCTTTCCTCTCACTTTCCGAAATGCCACTCTTCCTTCCAAAGGCATGTGCTTTCAATTGCTGCTGCAGCTCATTGCGTGTCTTTACATTTGTCGTAAAGACTAGGCGTTGCAGTCGAGCGTCAATTTGTGTCGTGTGCGCTAGCACGAATGATACAGCAATATCTTCTTGAGACATCGTTTTCCATTTTGTCTTCAAAGACGTCACCAGTCGGCTCCCATACACCGATAGACACTCATTAGAGTTTGGTCGTCCGTTTAAAATGTTTAGCAACATGGCGGCTGGCGTCTCGGTGCCCTCATAACGCTCCAAGAACAATTCTTTAAATTGTGTCCACGTCATTCCAGCAAAGCAAATTTGCGATAGCCATTGCGATGCGGTGCCACGCAAAGATTTGCTTAGAGCCATCACTAGTGCTGCGCCTTCTAATTGTTGTTCGCACAAAATAATACTAGCCGTTTTACACCAAGCTGCAGCGTCAGCGTCAGCAGCATCTGGGTTGAAAATCGGCAACGATGCATTTTCATTGCGCGACGATGGTGTCGCTGAATTTCTCGCTTTTAACAATTCGCAAATAATTTTATTTTGCGATTCCAAAAGCGCTTGCCACCTAGCGTCAGAATGCTCCTGTGGCTTAGGCGATCCCACTTCTGATGTTGGAGAAACAATAAAAGGTGATACGGGTGATTCTCTATTGTCAGCCATTTTCATTAAAATGATTCCGCAGCGAGTCGCAAAGGTTATTAGTTTTAGACACAGATTTTCACCACCGTTCTACTCGACGTGCTATCGCAAAGTGACCGCTTGACACCCGAACTTGGCGTCCGTCAACTTCTCCTTCTGTCATCCTTTCTGACGTCTACTCTTCATATCTCTCACTAATACCAATGCGCCACGCTCAGTAGAATTTTGCCATTCTCCTACCGCGTTCTCACTCAAATGAACTAGAACTAGAACTGATTGACTTAGTTCATCCTTTAACTCAACCAAATAAGGTAATTCAATGATTTATATCCGACATATATATGTCGTGTCATTGCTTGTTAGAATGTTCCAGCAGTAGCAGACTGCTACGAGCAGTGCTGTTATGTTGTTGTTGCTACGCGAAATACGAAATACTAAGAAATATTTCATCATCTTTACATTGTCCTCTTTAAAGCACTTTTGTAGTTTTGCAAGAACAGTTAGAACGCGGCGACAAAATGACGCCGAGTGTGGTTCGGTGCGAGGTAGAAGAAAGACCGAGAGTTAGTATTAATTTGAGTGGCCTACCGTACGCATCGAAACTCACTGCGTTTAAAGAAAATATAAATAATAAATAATTCTACAGATGCAAAATCAAAACCTGCTGGAGCTTGTAAAAACTATGCAAGCGTCAACATACGATCAGCAGCAGACACGTAGAATCACTCTGCCAAAATTTTTTTTCTGATACTGCAGGCGCAGATGCCGCGAAATGGTGTACCACAGCAGACATTATCTTAACAGAGCAGCCTTTGGAAGGAAGCAAGCTGATCATGGCGTTAAGCGAGGCTTTGGAGGGCAGTGCTTCACAATGGTTAACTCAAATTTCATATCCCAGCATTAAGTGGAATGAATTCAAGGAATTATTTCTTCGCCGATATGAAAACAATGAGACGCCGTCGGCAATGTTTTTAAATGTGTTAAATAGTCGCCCAACTAACGGCGAGTGCCTTGCGGTTTATGCTAGCCGCTTGGTGACAACCTTAACTTCAAATTGGCAAAAGAAAAACATTGAGAAGATAGCTGTATCAATTGTACTCGCGCATTTGGCAAACGTGGACAACCGCTTACAGCGAATTGTGTTTACATCGAAGGTGCAAACTAGAAGCGAGTTACAATCTGAACTTAGTGCTTTCACCTTTCAAAAACACCGCAATGCTGACCGTGATGACGAATCTGGACCAGACGCCAAGAAGAAGAGACTGTCAACAATAGTATGTCATTTCTGTAATAAACCGGGACATAAAATGGCTGAGTGTAGAAATAAAATGCGACAAAATGCTTGTGACACCTCAACAAGATAAGGCGGTTGTTACCTGCTATAAGTGCGGCCTGCCTGGACACTTTGCAAACAAATGCTCGAAAAACGAATCTTCTAGCAAACAGGGAGTGTTTCAACAGAAGACTGTAAACCAGTGTTACGTGCCAGAGCCAACAGGAACTATGATGCAGCGAGGTGAGGTTTACCCAATTTCTTTCGACTCCGGTGCAGAATGTTTAATTATAAAAGAGAAGATTACCAGTAAGTTGTCTGGTAAGCGCATTAATAGTATAATAATGTTAAAAGGCATTGGCGTTGCTGGTATTTACAGCACCTTACAGATTTTAAGCCAGTTTAAAATAAATGAAAACGCACTTCAAATATTGTTTCACGTAGTGCAAGATAGATATTTAAAAAGCGACATTGTTATAGATATGGAACCAGTTGACCTTACGAATCTTGATACCGAATTGTGCCAAACTGATAAAAACAAGTTAATAAATTTACTTGAGAATTATTCCACTGCACTCATTAAGGGGACGCCATCTACACGCGTTAAAACAGGAGAAATGAAAATTCGATTGATTGACCCTAGCAAAACTGTACAACGCCGACCCTATAGACTTAGCCCTGAGGAAAGAGATGTTGTCAGAGAAAAGTTGAGTGAGCTGTTAAAATGTAATATTATTCGACCCAGTTGCTCCCCCTTTGCAAGTCCTATACTGCTTGTCAAAAAGTAAAACGGGACAGATCGCCTTTGTGTCTATTACAGGGAGTTGAATCCTAACACGATTGCAGACAAATATCCTTTGCCCTTAATAAATGACCAAATTGCTAGGTTACGTGGCTCCAATTACTTCACCTGTCTCGACATGGCAAGTGGCTTTCACCAAATTCCAATTGACGCTGATTCCGTAGAATATACTGCATTTGTGACTCCGGACGGCCAATACGAATTTTTAACTATGCCGTTTGGACTCAAAAATGCGCCATCTGTTTTTCAACACGCATTTATGAGAGCTTTGGGTGACCTAGCCTATTCATATGTGATTGTCTATATGGACGACATTATGATTGTGTCACCTACAATTGAATCAGGCTTAAAAAGATTAAAAACAGTGCTAGACATCCTCACAGTAGCTGGATTTACTTTTAATGTCAACAAATGTAGTTTTCTCAAAACAGTCGTTCAGTATTTGGGGTACGAGGTGAGCGCAGGAGAAGTTCGACCAAACTCGCGAAAAATTACTGCGTTGATATCTTTGCCACCGCCACAGACAGTTTTCGGTGTGCGACAGTTTCTCGGTCTAGCATCCTATTTCCGCAAGTTTGTACCCGACTTTTCCCAAGTTATGAAGCCATTGCACGCTCTAACATCAGGAAAGGAAAGTTTTGCTTGGAATGCAGAGCTAGAAAGTATTCGAAAGAAAATTGTGACTTTCCTTACAAATAAAGCAGTTTTAGTAATATTTGACCCACAATACCCTATATAACTGCACACTGACGCTAGCTCAATCGGATTTGGTGCTATGCTTTTGCATCGAATTAACAATAAACTTCACGTAGTAGAATATTTTAGCCAAACAACTTCCGCCGCTGAGTCTAGGTACCACTCCTATGAGCTAGAAACTTTAGCAGTAGTTGCATCAGTAAAATATTTTCGGCATTATTTGTATAGAAGAGAATTTGTGATTTATACTGATTGTAACTCATTAAAGGCGTCACGCACTAAATTAGATCTTACTCCTAGAGTTCACCGTTGGTGGTCTTATTTACAATCTTTTAATTTTGAAATTCAATATAGAGAAGGGAAACGTATGGCACACGTAGATTTTCTATCCAGAAACCCAGTTCATCCGAAACCACAGTTGGTTTTGGATTAAATACCCGAAAAACGAATAAACATAGCGGAAATATCAAGTAATTGGCTGTTAGCCGAACAGCAACTGGATCCCGATATTGTCGAGATTGTAAACAAGCTGAATTCTAACGAGTTGCAAGACGATATAATTAAAACATATGATTTAAGAAAAGGAATGCTGTTTCGTAAAATACAGAAAAACGGTAAAACACGATGTTTGCCAGTTGTGCCCCAAACTTTCAGATGGTCAGTAGTGAATCAGGTACATGAGTCGGTCAAGCACCTAGGGTGGCAAAAGACACTTGAAAAGGTGTACTGATAGACTGGTTTGACAAAATGAACAAATATGTCCGTAGATCTGTTTACCATTGTGTAACATGTAGGACAGCCAAGTCACATTCTGGTAAAGTTCAAGCAGAGCTGCATCCTATCCCAAAGGTCAGCATTCCGTGGCACACTGTGCATGTGGACATTACTGGTAAATTGAGTGGCAAAAGCGATTTAAAGGAATATATCATTGTTCAAATTGACGGTATCACAAAGTTCGTATACCTATATCACAGTCTCAAGATAGATACAGAAAGCTGTATCAAGGCCATGAAGTCTTCCATTTCCTTGTTCGGTGTAAAAACACGCATTATAGCTGGCCAGGGTAGATGTTTTTCAAGCACGCAGTTCTCAGAATTTTGCTGTTCAAACAGCATTAAGCTTCATTTAATTGCAACTGGGGCAAGTCGGGCTAATGGGCAAGTTGAGCGCGTAATGAGTACGCTCATGAATCTGTTAACTGCAGTTGAATCAAGCCAAAGATCCTGGCAGGAGGCTCTTGGCGACGTGCAGCTGGCGTTGAACTGCACTACTAATCGGGCAACAGATGCAAGTCTGTTAGAGATGTTAATAGGAAAAGAAGCTCGACCTCTTGGACTAGTTCCTTCATTGGAACGGAGTTAGAAATAGACTTAGACTCCACAAGGGCTCGAGCCAGTAGCACTATGAAATCCTTAGCCTCTTACAATAAAAATCGATTTGATTAATCCAAGGCCGTCGTTGCAAGACACAGTGTTGGTGATTATGTCCTTCTTAAAAACGAGGAGCGACACCAAACTAAACTAGACCCAAAATTTAAGGGACCGTTTTTGGTAGTTGAAGTCCTAGATGGTGATAGGTATACGTTGAAGTCGTTATCAAGCAAACGACTATATAAATATTGTCATGAATACATTAGAAAACTTCCAGAGGGAAGTGTTCCCAAATAATTGGACATTTACGATGAAGATTCAAGCTCGCAAAAGGGTCAAGTGGAGACTGAAAGTGAACCGTCCAAGTGAGACGATGGTTATCCGTCCAAGTGAGACGATGGCAACGACGACATAAGATTTTGTCTTCCAAGGCAGTCAAATATCAGTTTTGCTGTTGCTGCTCATTCATACTCTTCCCAATATTTACCCTATGACACTTTCCAACAACCCTTGCCATACAGTTACGCAAAGTTGCTAACAAATTACGAAAGTGTATTCAGTAGTGCATTGGTACATATGTTAAGGGAAAATATCAAAAATAGCAAAAACCTCGGCAGGCAGGCCCAGCAAGAAATATATGTATCAATCGCACTTGCATACAATATGTACCAACAACTTTTTACCGTTTTAGTGTCTGCTGACCCGCCGCCTCTCCTTTAATCGACGGGCCGCTGAACACAAAGGGAAACTGAACAAACCAACAACGCGCTGGCTTGTCGCTGCTGAGACGCACAAGCTGCACAAATAAAAAATACCCCTTAACCAATTTTCAATAATTGTCAATGAAAAATCTAATATATGATTTAAATATATATATTGTTTATGCTAGAATATAAACAATAAACAATGCTAGAATAAACATGTAGAATTGAAATAATATTAACGAATTTCAAGTTTTGCTATTCAATTGCACAAGGTTAATATTAAGTTTATACTACCCTTCCAACTTTGACTTTAATAAGCATATTGAAGCAAAACTCAAGAACTGCCGATTTACAATTTTGTGAAAATAACAAGAATACAGACCGCGCCTACAGCGTTGCCGAAAAGCAACAAAGCTAGTAAAAATAACTTTTGGTTGTTGTACTTTTTGTTGCATTTTGGCAGCCATGCACGGCGTATACACATATGTATAAACTTGCTGTTTGTGGGCAAAGAAATATGCGTTGATAGAATTTTGGGTGGCGAGACATTGTTGTTGCTGCTTGTGAGAAATACTTTATTTTGCACGGATTGCTTTGATATGATTCGATTATAAATTTATGACATTTATATGCAATCATCACATCGGTTATAATGTGTCATTGTATTTTTAATATATTTGCGGATAAAATGTAATTATGTTTGTATATGTTTTATTAGTTCTAAGTTATTTCAATAGTTATAAGAAACCTGTAATAAATAGTAACAAATATAGCAATTAATAATAAATATACACATATTGTTAACATTGCACTTCTTTATGTTCCTCAACCTGTTTATAAATTGCCAAAATCCTAAAAGTGCGGCAGGTCAGTTAATGCCATAGCAATAACCACTCATACAAATGAGCTGGATATACATACATGAACACACACATGCAAATACAAGGCATAGAGAAAAATATAAAAAATCTAGGCAAAGCACAAAGCAGGTAGCCCAACCAAACCAAACTCACATGTATTCACATACTAATGCATTATGCCCGTTGGTTGGTTGGTTGGTTGCCTACCCCCCACGCGCCCTCTCTATCCACAAACAGCTCACACTGGCTGCGAGCTCGCTCACATATGAACGCATACATATGCACAACGATTGGATCCAGCGGCTCGAGCCTGCCGTTGCCCAACGTTCGCAAGCAAAGCAGGCAAAGGAATGACTTGCAGTTTTTGCGCTGCACACTTTGTCGGTAAAAATTTGCGGCGAGAGAGCGCTCATTTCGCTCTTTTTTCTGCCTGGATCTGATCTCACTGGTACTGAATGATAAACTTCGCCGTACTGAATGAATGCTCTATATTATTTTCTGCTTAGTGATCATAGTCAAATGAGGGGTTGAGAACAGGGGATTGATCATTTTATGAGTTAAAAATCAAAGCACAGTCAAGGTTGGTCAGCTGCTGTTAGTGCATCATACATATATATTTTCTGCTTAGTGCCGAGAGTTAGTATTAATTTGAGTGGCCTACCGTACGCATCGAATCTCACTGCGTTTAAAGAAAATATAAATGGAAAACAACACTTCCCTAACATATATTTAAATCATATATTAGATTTTTCATTGACAATTATTGAATATTGGTTCAAGGGGTATTTTTTATTTGTGCAGCTTGTGCGTCTCAGCTACGACAAGCCAGCGGGTTGTTGTTTTGTTCAGTTTCCCTTTGCGTTCAGCGGCCCTTCGATTAAAGAAGAGGCGGAAAGCAATATTTACATGTACATATATGAGTTCATTCATATTGATTGCCGTTTAGCGCGTGCCAATGTTTTGATTTATATTATGATTTTATTAAATTTATATTTATTAATTTTTGTTAACGTAATTTTATAATTGCATGTACATTTTATTATAACATTCATATATATGTATGCATAAAAAATTACATGTAAATGTGTGGAAAAAATTGAAATATATATAAAATTTGGATTTGGCGCGCTAACGGATATTAGCAGTTACGCATGTATTTGTGTTAATATATATTTGCGTGTTTCGCGCCAGAAAGAAAATAAGAAAAAGATTAGTTGCCAGCAAAACTTGTAAACGAGCGGTGCACCGAGCGATTAATAAAGTTTCTGCAACTGTTCATTTTAAAGCTATTGTGGTCTGAAGTGAAGATTATTTAAGTGTTTGTTGGAATGATAAAATTCAAATGACTTCCGACAACAGTGACGTGTTTACCTTCCGTGAGGAGAGCAACACAATTGAAAAATTCTCTGATTTTAGAAAAAAATAAATAAAAATGCTGAGTTTTTTATAGACACGGATTGCCTACCTTCAGCAAACAATTTAACAAGTGAAGAATATATGGAAAGTCATGATTCGATTGATGTGGGTGACTTTTTATCTTTCACGGACCCTCAAAAAAGAAAGAGTTGGAACGATGTCAATCACATTGCAAGTCCTCCCAGTGCAAGTGATAACATTTTATTCGTTTCTAATGAAACAAATGAAAACAGTGAATTTTGCAACAACTGCCATAAGAAGGAGCAAAATGAACTGTTTTATAAAAATAAGTTTTGGGAAATGTCTCAAAAGCTTAAGATTTACAAAAAAAAAAGAAAAACGTTCCAGAACGAAAATTCATTTGCTGCAAACTGCATTAAGATATGAAAAAAAAGCGAAAGCTCAGATATTTAAGGGAGTACAGAAATCGCAGCAACATATTTGGAATGATTGATAGAAAACAACACCTGTCCAAAAATTCCAATTATGTTTGCAAAATGTTATTAAAAAAAAATAATTCGTGGCTAGAAGAAGAAAAAATAATTGCACAAAGCATACATTTTTATTCTTCTAAAGCATATAATTTTATGCGGGATGGGCTGGGTCTCAATTTTCCGTCTAAGTCGTCCTTGTGTAGATGGGCACCAATTAAAAACATGGTCCCAGGGCTAAACGAAAATTTGTCAAGCGCACTGCTTAAAATATTTTCACAAATGGATGAAAAAAGCAAGCATGCTGTTTTACTATTTGATGAAATCTCGATTAGAAGGGGTCTCCTTTATTATTCACTGCGCGATGAAGTGGAAGGGTTTGTAGATGACGGTGTTGAAAAAACACCTCAGTCGTGCGAGCAGATTTGTGTCTTTATGGTGAGGGGCTTGTATGACAACTGAAAATATGTTTTAAGCTATTTTGCTACATCCACTGGTCTGTCCGCTTCAAAACTCCAGCAAACAATTGAAGACAATATTAGAGCTGCTCATGGTTTAGGCCGAGCAATTGTATGCGACCAAGGCTCAAATAACCGGGGAGCCTTTAGAAAATGTGGGGTTAGCAGGGAAACTCCATGTTTTACAGTCGATGAAAAGAAAATCTTCGGCATTTATGATGTTCCGCATTTGATCAACTCTATAAGAAATATTTTAATGCGTAACTGTGTCGAAACTCCGGACGGTAAGGTGTCATGGCAAATAGTGGTAAAACTATTTGAAATTGACACAAATAACTCTTCCACTAGATTATGTCCGAAGCTTACAAAAAAGCATGTATTCCCAAATTCCTTTGAGAAAATGAAAATAAAAAACGCTACACAAATCTTTAGCCACACTGTTTCATCTGCAATTAAAACGTTAATTGATAATGGCGATTTTGTTGATTGCAGAGATGTAGCACTTTCCACTGCCACTTTTTTCGAAAGGGTTAATAAACTGTTTGATTGTCTTAACAGCAGCAACTTAACAGACAAAAATCCCTTTAAGTCGATGTTACAAAATAAAAACCATATCGAAAAATATATTATCGAAATGAAGGACTATTTCCTTAAATGTCGTTATCCCTGCGCGGTGTATTGTATTGATGGACTCATTCTTACAATGAATTCAATATTAATGCTATCGCGAGACATTTTTAGCGAAAATTCCAATGTTTTCTTTGTGATACTATCGCGATTGAACCAAGATGCATTGGAAAACCTTTTTTATCTAATAAGAAGTAGAGGTGTTACCAACAATAACCCAATGCTCTTCGAGTTTAATGCTATTATTTCGAAGATGCTTTCTATGAAAGTCATAACATCAAAAACAACAAGTGGTAATTGTGAGCCTGATGATGACCATATGCTTCTTAACGTTATTGATGAGGCTAAACGGGAAATAAAAACTGATGCTTCGCAACAAAACGAACATCAGGTTCCCTGCCAAGAGTTTAGCTGCGAGAACTCTATTGATAATATAAGTCCATTCCACTGCAAGGAGAACACCTCCACTCCCATAAGTTCGAGTAGTGAAAATGCATTGCGGTATTTTACAGGTTATGTGTTGTACAAATCACAACAAAAGTTCGACCGTGGCACCTGTAAAGAAGTTTTGAAAGATGACCTCGCAAGTTGCGAAATATCTGAGCTATTTTTATTCAACAAAAACTTCCATAATATCAATAACAATCTTAAGCTTAAGGCCCCAAAAGACGAATTTTTTAATATGATAGAGCTTCACTACAATATTTTCCATACATTCTTTCAAAAGAGCCCGCATGCAAGAAAAGTTAAAAAAACTATTTATAATCAATGTATCTTACACACTGCAAGTGATGTAATACCCCGATTCCACTACAAGCCGAATGCAAGTATGTAATTGGAACTCGGGAATGTAGCTTCCGTTTGTATAAGATTCCCCTTTGCAAAATGAGAATCTTGTTCAAATTTCCCGGCTGGTCGGTTGTATTAGATGTTAGAATTTAACATTACAGAGCACTGAACAGCACTTTTACATAGTCGAATGTATGAAATTTCCTATCGATACATGGTTTAAACAGTGCCAATTTGGGTAAAACAGCAGCTGGACATCAAGTGCATGAAAAACAAAACAAAACCCCTGTTAAAACAGGATGTCGGATGAGTTGGATTTGTAGTGGAATTACCTACATCCGCGACTTGCTGTCAAAGACAAATGCAACCTAATGGAATTAGGGTATAAGATATAGTAATTGGTTTGAAGAATCCCATGGATGCAGTGAGCACAGAAAATACATTTTAAACTTCTTTCTTTTGGTTCTCATTAGAAAAAATAGTATTTGGCTCTCAGATAAATTATGTGGGGTATCTGAGGGTCGGGGTGCTCGTAAGCTACATATTTTAAAATCTTGAATGAGTCCAACAAGATTTTAATACTACAGCATACATATTTATCCAATTACACTTTTTGTCCTCTTATACTGACTGACTAACTGCTTAAAATTAATTTTTATTACATTTAATTATTTTAAGATAAAAAAAAATAAACAAAAAAACAAATTAAAACAAAAAACAACTAAAAAAAAAACTTAAAAGCAAAAAAAAATTATTATTACTAGTTTAATTATTTCATTAGTTCTTAGATTAATTGTTATCACATAATTTGACTGACTGACTAACCGGTTTAGAGATAAAAATTTTATATAACGTATGTTACCGATTGTACCAACTGACTGACTGGCTAAGGTTAAGCTGAGTGGTTTAAATTTTTAAAAGTTCTAAAACTCAAGGGAACTTTGATAAATATAAACATTAAAATTTTTTGGAGGATGGATACATACTTCCGGTCTACCATAATGGACCAAGTATCCTCTGGGTAGCTCCAAAACAAGTGTGTTTGGAGTGAGCTAAATGTGAGAAGGCGCATTTACATGTAATTTTTTGTGCATACATATATATAAATGTTATAATAAAATGTACATGCAATTATAAAATTACGTTAACAAAAATAAATAAATATAAATTTAATAAAATCATAATAAAAATCAAAACATTGGCACGCGCTAAACGGCAATCAATATGAATGAACTCATATATGTACATGTAAATATTGCTTTCCGCCTCTTATTTAATCGACGGGCCGCTGAACAAAACAACAACGCGCTGGCTTGTATTTGCTGAGACGCACAAGCTGCACAAATAAAAAATACCCCTTAACCAATATTCAATAATTGTCAATGAAAAATCTAATATATGATTTAAATATGTATATTGTTTGTGCTAGAATATAAACAATAAACAATGCTAGAATAAGCATGTAGAATTGAAATAATATTAAAGAATTTCAAGTTTTGCTATTCAATTGCACAAGGTTAATATTAAATTTATACTACCCTTCCAACTTTGACTTTGATAAGCATATTGAAGCAAAACTCAAGAACTGCCGATTTACAATTTTGTGAAAATAACAAGAATACAGACCGCGCCTACAGCGTTGCCGAAAAGCAACAAAAACTAGTAAAAAAAACTTTTGGTTGTTGTACTTTTTGTTGCATTTTGCCAGCGATGCGCGGCGTACAGGCGTACACACATAAGTATAAACTTGCTGTTTGTGAGCGAAGAAATATGCGTTGATAGAATTTTGGGTGGCGAGACATTGTTGTTGCTGCTTGTGAGAAATACTTTATTTTGCATGGAGTGCTTTGATATGATTCGATTATAAATTTATAACATTTATATACAATCATCACATCGGTTATAATGTGTCATTGTATTTTTAATATATTTGCGGATTAAATGTAATTATGTTTGTATATGTTTTATTAGTTCTAAGTTATTTTAATAGTTATAAGAAACCTGTAATAAATAGTAACAAATATAGCAATTAATAATAAATATACACATATTGTTAACATTGCACTTCTTTATGTTCCTCAACCTGTTTATAAATTGCCAAAATCCTAAAAGTGCGGCAGGTCAGTTAATGCCATAGCAATAACCACTCATACAAATGAGCTGGATATACATACATGAACACACACATGCAAATGCAAGGCATAGAGAAAAATATAAAAAATCTAGGCAAAGCACAAAGCACAATGCATTATGCCCGTTGGTTGGTTGGTTGGTTGCCTACCCCCCGCGCGCCCTCTCTATCCACAAACAGCTCACACTGGCTGCGAGCTCGCTCACATATGAGTGCATACATATGCACAACGTATGGATCCAGCGGCTCGAGTCTGCTGTTGCTCAACGTTCGCAAGCAAAGCAGGCAAAGGAATGACTTGCAGTTTTTGCGCTGCACACTTTGTCGTCAAAAATTTGAGGCGAGAGAGCGCTCTTTTCGCTCTTTTGTCTGCCTGGATCTGATCTCACTGGTACTGAATGATAAACTTCGCCGTACTGAATAAATGCTCTATATTATTTTCTGCTTAGTGGTAAAAGCTAACACAAGACTTCGACTTCGAAGGCAGTCAAATATCAGTTCTGCTGCTGCTGACCATTCATACTCTTCCCAATTTTTATCCATGACACTTTCTAACAACCCTTGCCATACAATTATGAAAAGATGTACACAAATTACGAAAGTGTATTCAAATACAAATACTAACAAACTTCTGTACGTTCATGCTTTCCGCTGACCCTTCGCCACTCCTTTAATCGACGGGCCGCTGAACGCGAAGCGCAACTGAAACAAAACAATAACCTGCTGGCTTGTCGTTGCTGTTGTTGTCACAAAATTTTCTAAAATTGTGAAACTGGCTATTTTAGACATTTACTTGAATATACCTGCTGCTTCCCATAATGGAAGGGTGGCATCGACTTATATGAACCTTGTGCAACTCTATAGCTAAACGTGAGAAACTTCCTTGACAATTATTGAATATTTATACAAAGGGTAATTTTTCATACAGCAGCGTTAGCGTCTCAACAACGACAAGCCAGCAGGTAGAGTATGAATGATCAGCAGCCGCAGATCTGATATTTGACTGCCTTCGAAGTCAAAGTCTTTTGTTTGTTTTTACCCAAGCGCATTAATGAGGGATGAAAAAAAGGAGGGACAAGTGTTTGCCACAAGGCTGCGTATTTTTTCTTCAAATAAATATGGCTCTTAGATATGAATGAAAGTTTGCCTGCCTAAAGTATTTTGTGACCTTTTGATGCCTGTCCACCCCACAAAACACTTGCACTAGCAATTGTTATGCACCTTACGATCCAAGTTTCTTCAGCTTAATGTGAGAAGGCGAATCAATTGTACAATATTGATCATGAAATTGAATTAAAATACATATATTTTATTAGTATAGAAACATAATTGCATTTAATAAAATTGTCCTCATTCATGACGACCGTAGCAGGTCAATGAATGACAATGCCAATGCTACGCATACAATTATACATGTACATTTATTCACAAAGGGACACACACACATGCTTATGATACCTAGTCGAAATGAAATATCAAAAATTATTTCAAAGCCCAAGCCCACCAAAACTTCAAACATAACAAACGCACATTTGCACATACAAATATATATGTATATGTAAATGTAATTTGGGTAAACGCACTAGTGCATTGCTGCTCTAGGGCTAGCGGCAAAAGCGATACGCAAGCAGGTATACAAAGAAAAGGGACGACTTAAACCAACAAGAATTCATATAATAGAGCGTTCAAATGCAAAAATTCTGATATAGAGTTGGGAAGTCGTCTAGCAGCTACCACGCTCTCAGAGAGAAATATCGCAGGCTAGTTTTACTTAAGTCGTTTATTTCTCGTGTTGTTGTCACAAAATTTTCTAAAATTGTGAAACTGGCTATTTTAGACATTTACTTGAATATACCTGCTGCTTCCCATAATGGAAGGGTGGTATCGACTTATATGAACCTTGTGCAACTCTATAGCTAAACGTGAGAAACTTCATTGACAATTATTGAATATTGGTACAAAGGGTATTTTTTCATACAGCAGAGTGAGTGTCTCAGCAACGACAAGCCATCTGGTTTTTGTTTTGTTTCAGTTGCGCTTTGCGTTCAGCGGCCCGTCGATTAAAGGAGTGGCGAAGGGTCAGCAGCAGCAGAATTGATATTTGACTGCCTTGGAAGACGAAATATTGTATTTTTACCCAAGCGCATTAATGAGGGATGAAAAAGAGTTGTGAGGGACAAGTGTTTGCCACAAGGCTGGGTTTTTTTTTTATTCAAATAAATATGGTTCTTAGATATGAATGACCTTTTTATACCTGTCCTGTACCACCCAAAAAACACTTGCACTGGCAAATGTGTATGAACATTGCCTGTTTTTTGATAAAATGTGGGGCAGAAACCCTTTTTGTTGTCCTTTGGTACCTAAAAATAAAGGGGCACATGCAATTGCAGGTGCATTA
The DNA here is from genome assembly GCA_035044585.1 of Scaptomyza polygonia. Taxonomy (NCBI): domain Eukaryota; kingdom Metazoa; phylum Arthropoda; class Insecta; order Diptera; family Drosophilidae; genus Scaptomyza; species Scaptomyza polygonia. The sequence continues at coordinate 90,172 of JAWNNU010000890.1, read as the reverse complement.
TGTGCCATTTGAGGGAAATCATGAATGGGAAAGTTTGTCAACCCAAAAAGGCTGCGGTACCAAAAAGAGGTTGATAAAAAAGTATATATATTGAGATTAGAGCCGCTGCTGCTTCAGTTAAAAAAAAAAAAATCAGAAGAGATCAGTTATGTTTTTTTAAAAATTTACTGAGATATTTCATTGTGTCTGTTAATATATACTTACCAAAACAAATTACCATAATATTTCAAAGTGCGATTTAGTTAACTTGACAAAAAATTATTAAAAAGTGAAAAACGTTAAAAAAAAAGAATTAAAATGACAACCAGAAGGTGTGGAACGAAGTGCATAATTGAGACGTGCATGCGAAGCTATAGAAACAGTTCGGAGGAAGATCCCGTGAAACTGTTTAGATTCCCGAAGAACGAATGTGCTCGACGTCTATGGATGGCAAAGTGCAATATACAAGACGATGAAAACCTGGACAACGCGCGAATTTGCAATGCTCACTTTGAGGAAAAGTACATTGGCATACGATTTTTGAAGTCAGCAGCAGTACCAACTTTAAAACTGGACGACAATCGCAACGTGTCCGAGATTGTAGATGTCTACACTTTTACCGAAGACAGCGATAACAAAGATGCTGATAATCGGCCATCCACAAGTAGGAATACTCTTCAGGAAGTAGAAGGTATTGGGGAGTTATTTTTTTTAAACGATACAGCCAAAAGGCAAAGTTGGGAAACGCTTAACGAAAGTAGAATAAGTGGGAATCTTTTATCAACAACAGAAACAAATGAATTTTGCTCAAATTGCCTAAAAAAAAGAAAAAACTGAATTATATTAGAAAAACAAGTGTTGGGAGATGTCACAAGAACTAAAAAATGAAAAAATTAAAGTTAAATAGTTTAATGAAAATTTTTCGAGCTCATTAAAATCAATTTTTTCAAGTATGGAAGAAAAAAGTAAGCAAGCTGTATTATTATTTGACGAAATCCATATAAGAAGAGGATTGTACTACAATTCTACCCGTGATGAAGTGGAAGGATTTGAGGATGACGGTGTTGGCAAAACAAACGCGATGTGCAAGCAAATTGCTGTGTTCATGATAAGGGGATTGTATGATAATTGGAATTGAATTTGAAACCTCAAAAGGTATGACATCTGGAAAACTTAAGGAAACCATTGAGGCAAATATTGGAGCCGCAGAAGATTTAGGTGTAAATATTCGAGCAATTGTTTGTGATCAAGGCTCGAATAACCGGACAGCTTTCACATAACTCGGGGCAAGCGAAAAAAAGCCATATTTTTCATTGAATGATAAAAAAATCTACACCCTCTATGATGTTCACCATTTATACAAATCCATTCGAAATATTTTAATGCGCAATAATATTAATACCCCTGACGGTACGGTGTCGTGGCACATAGTTGTTAAATTATTTGAAATCGACAACAACAACAGTTCTACAAAATTATGCCTAAAAATAACCAGAAAGCATGTCCATCCAAATTCTTTTGAAAAAATGAAAGTAAAATATGCAACTCTAATTTTTAGCCACACGGTGTCTTCGGCAATTAAAACATTAATTGATAATGGCGAGTTTGACAATTGTAAAGATGTTGCCCATTCAACAGCATTATTTTTTGAAAAATTAAACAAACTTTTTGATTGCTTAAATAGTAACAGCTTATACAATAAAAACCAATTTAAGTTGGCATTACAAAAAGACAGCCCGATTGAAAAATATATAATTTATATGAAAGAATATTTCCCAGGATGTCAATATCCCAATAAAATATACTGCCTTGATGGAAAAATTTTTTCTCTTAGTTCTGTTTTACAGCTCGCGCAAGAAATTTGGGATAAAAACTCGAATGTGTTCTATTTGATTTTAACGCGATTAAATTAAGATGTACTGGAAAACCTGTTTTATTTGATAAGAAGCAGAGGTGCATCAAACAATAATCCAATGCTCTTCGAATTTAACGCGAAAGTTTCAAAAATGTTGTCAATGAAGCTGATAACATCAACAACAACCAGAAGTAATTGCGAGCCAGATGAAGACACACTGCTTATAAATGTAATTGACGAGACCACACGGGAGCTTTTGAATGATGCAGTTCTACATGGTGATGCAGTAAAGAACAACGAAGAACAGTTGCTTAACCAAGAACAAAGTTCAAACACAATGGAAAATATACGTGTTGCATCCGATAATATCCCTTCCACATCAATAAGTTCCAGTAGTGAGAATTCTTTGCGGTATTTTGCAGGTTTTGTTTTGTATAGATCGCAACAAAAGTTTAAATTTAACACATGCCAAAACTTACTGAAGGATGAGATTGCAAATTGTGAGGATTCGGAACTCTTTTTGTTTAATAAAAATTTTAAGACATTAAATAATTATTTAAAGTTAAAGGCCCCACAGGACGAATTTTTCGACTTAGTTAAAATATTCTACCAAGTTTTTCATGCAACATTTCAAATAAGTCCACATGCTAGGAAAATTAAAGAAAGCATATATAGTGAATGCATCAGACACGCAAATAACAATGGTAAATTTTGCAATTGGTTTTCCGAGACGCATACCTGCAGTGAACATAGGAGATATATACTAAATTACTTTCTTTTGGTTTTGCTGCGAAAAAACACAATGTGGCTGTCGGACAAGTTAACTGGAGCAACGGAGGGTACAAACAAACTAAAAATAATGAAGGCTTGATAGGTATGTTGTATATTGGTACTGTTTTAACAAAATTAAATTTAAAGTAATTAGACGCGAAAATTCCCTTATATTGATTTATAGTTATCTTAGTATTATATATAATTACAAATTTATTACTTAATTAAAAAAAGAAAAGAAAAACTAAATAACCAAAAGAAAAAAAATTCAAATAAAAACTATAGAAAAAACTATTATTTTACTAAGGTAATTTTAATTTAATTTTCGAGCGCTTCTAGCAGCTCACATACTTCCGGTCCCTTAAAAATGACCAAGTATCCTCTGGGTAGCTCAAGCAATAAAATGCATGGAGTGAGCTTAATGTGAGAAGGCGAATAAATAACATAATATAGATCATGAAATAGAATTTAACAATATTTTATTAAAATAAATAAATACTTGCAACCAATTAAAATTGTCCTCAGCCTCATTAGTGTTTGCCGAAATTCATGATGATCGCAGCAGGTCAATGAATGACAATGCCAATGCTACGCATACAATTGTACATGAACATGTATACACAAAGGGACACACACACATGCTTATGAAACCTAGTCGAAATGAAATAACAAAAATCATTTCAAAGCCCAAGTCCACCAAAACTGCAAACAAAACAAACGCACATTTGCACACAAATATATATGTATATGTAAATGTAATTTGTGTAAACGCACTGCCTTGCTGCTCTAGGGCTAGCGGCAAAAGCGATACACAAGCAGGTATACAAAGAAAAGGGACACAAGACGAGAAACAAACAAGCTATGCGCACACATACAGTATGGCTCATGTCTCTGCGAAACCAGCGAGCAGACTGACGCGATATGCTCGAGGCTCACGACTTAAGAAAAACTAGCCTGCGATATTTCTCTCTGAGAGCGTGGTAGCTGCTAAACGACTTCCCAACTCTATATCAGAATTTTTGCATTTGAACGCTCTATTATATGAATTCTTGTTGGTAAAACTAGCCTGCGATATTTTTCTCTGAGAGCGTGGTAGCTGCTAAACGACTTCCCAACTACATATCAGAATTTTTGCATTTGAACGCTCTATTATATGAATTCTTGTTGGTTCAACTCAGTTCGAGTTTTGGGTAACCAGCAAACAGTGTTTGACGTTTAGTTGAATTGATCAGCTGTTTTCTAAGTTCATGCTCAATTCAGTTCACGTTCGGGCCTTTAAGCAAAACTAGCCTACGATATATCTCTTTTCCTAACTCTATATCTGAGGCAAATCGACGATATCGGGAAAAACGTAAACACCTTGCTGACAACCAATTGGACGAACTAGAAGAAACTGAAGCTTACTCAACAAGACTTACAAGAATGACGGATTGCATTCTAGCTGATGCTGAGTTCAAGAAAAGGTTTATGGACAACAAATTGGGTGCTAGTTGTGCAGTGTGCCACAGGATTTGGTTTCGAAAATTATGTTCGCAAGGCACCAGTGAACAGCGTGGATTTGTTGAAAAATGTTTTTCCAACAGAACTTGTTGAAAATTTCATGGTTTGTCAAAAAGGCTACAAGTAAGTATGCCAAAAAAAAAATCAACAGTTGTTGCCCCTTTAGGGAAAAAGCAAGTTATTATGAATATGTCTTGTGAGTTCATGCTATTCTTTAAATTTTTTCGAGTTTTTATTTAATTTTTCTTTTTCTTGATTGAACTATGTATGTATGTATAATATTGACAATAATATTGTTTCGTAAAATACAGAAAAACGGTAAAACACGATGTTTGCCAGTTGTGCCCCAAACTTTCAGATGGTCAGTAGTGAATCAGGTACATGAGTCGGTCAAGCACCTTGGGTGGCAAAAGACACTTGAAAAGGTGTACTGATAGACTGGTTTGACAAAATGAACAAATATGTCCGTAGATTTGTTTACCATTGTGTAACATGTAGGACAGCCAAGTCACATTCTGGTAAAGTTCAAGCAGAGCTGCATCCTATCCCAAAGGTCAGCATTCCGTGGCACACTGTGCATGTGGACATTACTGGTAAATTGAGTGGCAAAAGCGATTTAAAGGAATATATCATTGTTCAAATTGACGGTATCACAAAGTTCGTATACCTATATCACAGTCTCAAGATAGATACAGAAAGCTGTATCAAGGCCATGAAGTCTTCCATTTCCTTGTTCGGTGTAAAAACACGCATTATAGCTGGCCAGGGTAGATGTTTTTCAAGCACGCAGTTCTCAGAATTTTGCTGTTCAAACAGCATTAAGCTTCATTTAATTGCAACTGGGGCAAGTCGGGCTAATGGGCAAGTTGAGCGCGTAATGAGTACGCTCATGAATCTGTTAACTGCAGTTGAATCAAGCCAAAGATCCTGGCAGGAGGCTCTTGGCGACGTGCAGCTGGCGTTGAACTGCACTACTAATCGGGCAACAGATGCAAGTCTGTTAGAGATGTTAATAGGAAAAGAAGCTCGACCTCTTGGACTAGTTCCTTCATTGGAACGGAGTTAGAAATAGACTTAGACTCCACAAGGGCTCGAGCCAGTAGCACTATGAAATCCTTAGCCTCTTACAATAAAAATCGATTTGATTAATCCAAGGCCGTCGTTGCAAGACACAGTGTTGGTGATTATGTCCTTCTTAAAAACGAGGAGCGACACCAAACTAAACTAGACCCAAAATTTAAGGGACCGTTTTTGGTAGTTGAAGTCCTAGATGGTGATAGGTATACGTTGAAGTCGTTATCAAGCAAACGACTATATAAATATTGTCATGAATACATTAGAAAACTTCCAGAGGGAAGTGTTCCCAAATAATTGGACATTTACGATGAAGATTCAAGCTCGCAAAAGGGTCAAGTGGAGACTGAAAGTGAACCGTCCAAGTGAGACGATGGTTATCCGTCCAAGTGAGACGATGGCAACGACGACATAAGATTTTGTCTTCCAAGGCAGTCAAATATCAGTTTTGCTATTGCTGCTCATTCATACTCTTCCCAATATTTACCCTATGACACTTTCCAACAACCCTTGCCATACAGTTACGCAAAGTTGCTAACAAATTACGAAAGTGTATTCAGTAGTGCATTGGTACATATGTTAAGGGAAAATATCAAAAATAGCAAAAACCTCGGCAGGCAAGCCCAGCAAGAAATATATGTATCAATCGCACTTGCATACAATATGTACCAACAACTTTTTACCGTTTTAGTGTCTGCTGACCCGCAGTTATTTTCACAAAATTGTAAATCGGCAGTTCTTGAGTTTTGCTTCAATATGCTTATTAAAGTCAAAGTTGGAAGGGTAGTATAAACTTAATATTAACCTTGTCCAATTGAATAGCAAAACTTAAAATTCGTTAATATTATTTCAATTCTACATGTTTATTCTAGCATTGTTTATTGTTTATATTCTAGCATAAACAATATATATATTTAAATCATATATTAGATTTTTCATTGACAATTATTGAAAATTGGTTAAGGGGTATTTTTTATTTGTGCAGCTTGTGCGTCTCAGCAAATACAAGCCAGCGCGTTGTTGGTTTGTTCAGTTTCCCTTTGTGTTCAGCGGCCCGTCGATTAAAGAAGAGGCGGAAAGCAATATTTACATGTACATATATGAGTTCATTCATATTGATTGCCGTTTAGCGCGTGCCAATGTTTTGATTTATATTATGATTTTATTAAATTTATATTTATTAATTTTTGTTAACGTAATTTTATAATTGCATGTACATTTTATTATAACATTCATATATATGTATGCATAAAAAATTACATGTAAATGTGTGGAAAAAATTGAAATATATATAAAATTTGGATTTGGCGCGCTAACGGATATTAGTAGTAACGCATGTATTTGTGTTAATATATATTTGCGTGTTTCGCGCCAGAAAGAAAATAAGAAAAAGATTAGTTGCCAGCAAAACTTGTAAACGAGCGGTGCACCGAGCGATTAATAAAGTTTCTGCAACTGTTCATTTTAAAGCTATTGTGGTCTGAAGTGAAGATTATTTAAGTGTTTGTTGGAATGATAAAATTCAAATGACTTCCGACAACAGTGACGTGTTTACCTTCCGTGAGGAGAGCAACACAATTGAAAAATTCTCTGATTTTAGAAAAAAATAAATAAAAATGCTGAGTTTTTTATAGACACGGATTGCCTACCTTCAGCAAACAATTTAACAAGTGAAGAATATATGGAAAGTCATGATTCGATTGATGTGGGTGACTTTTTATCTTTCACGGACCCTCAAAAAAGAAAGAGTTGGAACGATGTCAATCACATTGCAAGTCCTCCCAGTGCAAGTGATAACATTTTATTCGTTTCTAATGAAACAAATGAAAACAGTGAATTTTGCAACAACTGCCATAAGAAGGAGCAAAATGAACTGTTTTATAAAAATAAGTTTTGGGAAATGTCTCAAAAGCTTAAGATTTACAAAAAAAAAAGAAAAACGTTCCAGAACGAAAATTCATTTGCTGCAAACTGCATTAAGATATGAAAAAAAAGCGAAAGCTCAGATATTTAAGGGAGTACAGAAATCGCAGCAACATATTTGGAATGATTGATAGAAAACAACACCTGTCCAAAAATTCCAATTATGTTTGCAAAATGTTATTAAAAAAAAATAATTCGTGGCTAGAAGAAGAAAAAATAATTGCACAAAGCATACATTTTTATTCTTCTAAAGCATATAATTTTATGCGGGATGGGCTGGGTCTCAATTTTCCGTCTAAGTCGTCCTTGTGTAGATGGGCACCAATTAAAAACATGGTCCCAGGGCTAAACGAAAATTTGTCAAGCGCACTGCTTAAAATATTTTCATAAATGGATGAAAAAAGCAAGCATGCTGTTTTACTATTTGATGAAATCTCGATTAGAAGGGGTCTCCTTTATTATTCACTGCGCGATGAAGTGGAAGGGTTTGTAGATGACGGTGTTGAAAAAACACCTCAGTCGTGCGAGCAGATTTGTGTCTTTATGGTGAGGGGCTTGTATGACAACTGAAAATATGTTTTAAGCTATTTTGCTACATCCACTGGTCTGTCCGCTTCAAAACTCCAGCAAACAATTGAAGACAATATTAGAGCTGCTCATGGTTTAGGCCGAGCAATTGTATGCGACCAAGGCTCAAATAACCGGGGAGCCTTTAGAAAATGTGGGGTTAGCAGGGAAACTCCATGTTTTACAGTCGATGAAAAGAAAATCTTCGGCATTTATGATGTTCCGCATTTGATCAACTCTATAAGAAATATTTTAATGCGTAACTGTGTCGAAACTCCGGACGGTAAGGTGTCATGGCAAATAGTGGTAAAACTATTTGAAATTGACACAAATAACTCTTCCACTAGATTATGTCCGAAGCTTACAAAAAAGCATGTATTCCCAAATTCCTTTGAGAAAATGAAAATAAAAAACGCTACACAAATCTTTAGCCACACTGTTTCATCTGCAATTAAAACGTTAATTGATAATGGCGATTTTGTTGATTGCAGAGATGTAGCACTTTCCACTGCCACTTTCTTCGAAAGGGTTAATAAACTGTTTGATTGTCTTAACAGCAGCAACTTAACAGACAAAAATCCCTTTAAGTCGATGTTACAAAATAAAAACCATATCGAAAAATATATTATCGAAATGAAGGACTATTTCCTTAAATGTCGTTATCCCTGCGCGGTGTATTGTATTGATGGACTCATTCTTACAATGAATTCAATATTAATGCTATCGCGAGACATTTTTAGCGAAAATTCCAATGTTTTCTTTGTGATACTATCGCGATTGAACCAAGATGCATTGGAAAACCTTTTTTATCTAATAAGAAGTAGAGGTGTTACCAACAATAACCCAATGCTCTTCGAGTTTAATGCTATTATTTCGAAGATGCTTTCTATGAAAGTCATAACATCAAAAACAACAAGTGGTAATTGTGAGCCTGATGATGACCATATGCTTCTTAACGTTATTGATGAGGCTAAACGGGAAATAAAAACTGATGCTTCGCAACAAAACGAACATCAGGTTCCCTGCCAAGAGTTTAGCTGCGAGAACTCTATTGATAATATAAGTCCATTCCACTGCAAGGAGAACACCTCCACTCCCATAAGTTCGAGTAGTGAAAATGCATTGCGGTATTTTACAGGTTATGTGTTGTACAAATCACAACAAAAGTTCGACCGTGGCACCTGTAAAGAAGTTTTGAAAGATGACCTCGCAAGTTGCGAAATATCTGAGCTATTTTTATTCAACAAAAACTTCCATAATATCAATAACAATCTTAAGCTTAAGGCCCCAAAAGACGAATTTTTTAATATGATAGAGCTTCACTACAATATTTTCCATACATTCTTTCAAAAGAGCCCGCATGCAAGAAAAGTTAAAAAAACTATTTATAATCAATGTATCTTACACACTGCAAGTGATGTAATACCCCGATTCCACTACAAGCCGAATGCAAGTATGTAATTGGAACTCGGGAATGTAGCTTCCGTTTGTATAAGATTCCCCTTTGCAAAATGAGAATCTTGTTCAAATTTCCCGGCTGGTCGGTTGTATTAGATGTTAGAATTTAACATTACAGAGCACTGAACAGCACTTTTACATAGTCGAATGTATGAAATTTCCTATCGATACATGGTTTAAACAGTGCCAATTTGGGTAAAACAGCAGCTGGACATCAAGTGCATGAAAAACAAAACAAAACCCCTGTTAAAACAGGATGTCGGATGAGTTGGATTTGTAGTGGAATTACCTACATCCGCGACTTGCTGTCAAAGACAAATGCAACCTAATGGAATTAGGGTATAAGATATAGTAATTGGTTTGAAGAATCCCATGGATGCAGTGAGCACAGAAAATACATTTTAAACTTCTTTCTTTTGGTTCTCATTAGAAAAAATAGTATTTGGCTCTCAGATAAATTATGTGGGGTATCTGAGGGTCGGGGTGCTCGTAAGCTACATATTTTAAAATCTTGAATGAGTCCAACAAGATTTTAATACTACAGCATACATATTTATCCAATTACACTTTTTGTCCTCTTATACTGACTGACTAACTGCTTAAAATTAATTTTTATTACATTTAATTATTTTAAGATAAAAAAAAATAAACAAAAAAACAAATTAAAACAAAAAACAACTAAAAAAAAAACTTAAAAGCAAAAAAAAATTATTATTACTAGTTTAATTATTTCATTAGTTCTTAGATTAATTGTTATCACATAATTTGACTGACTGACTAACCGGTTTAGAGATAAAAATTTTATATAACGTATGTTACCGATTGTACCAACTGACTGACTGGCTAAGGTTAAGCTGAGTGGTTTAAATTTTTAAAAGTTCTAAAACTCAAGGGAACTTTGATAAATATAAACATTAAAATTTTTTGGAGGATGGATACATACTTCCGGTCTACCATAATGGACCAAGTATCCTCTGGGTAGCTCCAAAACAAGTGTGTTTGGAGTGAGCTAAATGTGAGAAGGCGCATTTACATGTAATTTTTTGTGCATACATATATATAAATGTTATAATAAAATGTACATGCAATTATAAAATTACGTTAACAAAAATAAATAAATATAAATTTAATAAAATCATAATAAAAATCAAAACATTGGCACGCGCTAAACGGCAATCAATATGAATGAACTCATATATGTACATGTAAATATTGCTTTCCGCCTCTTATTTAATCGACGGGCCGCTGAACAAAACAACAACGCGCTGGCTTGTATTTGCTGAGACGCACAAGCTGCACAAATAAAAAATACCCCTTAACCAATATTCAATAATTGTCAATGAAAAATCTAATATATGATTTAAATATGTATATTGTTTGTGCTAGAATATAAACAATAAACAATGCTAGAATAAGCATGTAGAATTGAAATAATATTAAAGAATTTCAAGTTTTGCTATTCAATTGCACAAGGTTAATATTAAATTTATACTACCCTTCCAACTTTGACTTTGATAAGCATATTGAAGCAAAACTCAAGAACTGCCGATTTACAATTTTGTGAAAATAACAAGAATACAGACCGCGCCTACAGCGTTGCCGAAAAGCAACAAAAACTAGTAAAAAAAACTTTTGGTTGTTGTACTTTTTGTTGCATTTTGCCAGCGATGCGCGGCGTACAGGCGTACACACATAAGTATAAACTTGCTGTTTGTGAGCGAAGAAATATGCGTTGATAGAATTTTGGGTGGCGAGACATTGTTGTTGCTGCTTGTGAGAAATACTTTATTTTGCATGGAGTGCTTTGATATGATTCGATTATAAATTTATAACATTTATATACAATCATCACATCGGTTATAATGTGTCATTGTATTTTTAATATATTTGCGGATTAAATGTAATTATGTTTGTATATGTTTTATTAGTTCTAAGTTATTTTAATAGTTATAAGAAACCTGTAATAAATAGTAACAAATATAGCAATTAATAATAAATATACACATATTGTTAACATTGCACTTCTTTATGTTCCTCAACCTGTTTATAAATTGCCAAAATCCTAAAAGTGCGGCAGGTCAGTTAATGCCATAGCAATAACCACTCATACAAATGAGCTGGATATACATACATGAACACACACATGCAAATGCAAGGCATAGAGAAAAATATAAAAAATCTAGGCAAAGCACAAAGCACAATGCATTATGCCCGTTGGTTGGTTGGTTGGTTGCCTACCCCCCGCGCGCCCTCTCTATCCACAAACAGCTCACACTGGCTGCGAGCTCGCTCACATATGAGTGCATACATATGCACAACGTATGGATCCAGCGGCTCGAGTCTGCTGTTGCTCAACGTTCGCAAGCAAAGCAGGCAAAGGAATGACTTGCAGTTTTTGCGCTGCACACTTTGTCGTCAAAAATTTGAGGCGAGAGAGCGCTCTTTTCGCTCTTTTGTCTGCCTGGATCTGATCTCACTGGTACTGAATGATAAACTTCGCCGTACTGAATAAATGCTCTATATTATTTTCTGCTTAGTGGTAAAAGCTAACACAAGACTTCGACTTCGAAGGCAGTCAAATATCAGTTCTGCTGCTGCTGACCATTCATACTCTTCCCAATTTTTATCCATGACACTTTCTAACAACCCTTGCCATACAATTATGAAAAGATGTACACAAATTACGAAAGTGTATTCAAATACAAATACTAACAAACTTCTGTACGTTCATGCTTTCCGCTGACCCTTCGCCACTCCTTTAATCGACGGGCCGCTGAACGCGAAGCGCAACTGAAACAAAACAATAACCTGCTGGCTTGTCGTTGCTGTTGTTGTCACAAAATTTTCTAAAATTGTGAAACTGGCTATTTTAGACATTTACTTGAATATACCTGCTGCTTCCCATAATGGAAGGGTGGCATCGACTTATATGAACCTTGTGCAACTCTATAGCTAAACGTGAGAAACTTCCTTGACAATTATTGAATATTTATACAAAGGGTAATTTTTCATACAGCAGCGTTAGCGTCTCAACAACGACAAGCCAGCAGGTAGAGTATGAATGATCAGCAGCCGCAGATCTGATATTTGACTGCCTTCGAAGTCAAAGTCTTTTGTTTGTTTTTACCCAAGCGCATTAATGAGGGATGAAAAAAAGGAGGGACAAGTGTTTGCCACAAGGCTGCGTATTTTTTCTTCAAATAAATATGGCTCTTAGATATGAATGAAAGTTTGCCTGCCTAAAGTATTTTGTGACCTTTTGATGCCTGTCCACCCCACAAAACACTTGCACTAGCAATTGTTATGCACCTTACGATCCAAGTTTCTTCAGCTTAATGTGAGAAGGCGAATCAATTGTACAATATTGATCATGAAATTGAATTAAAATACATATATTTTATTAGTATAGAAACATAATTGCATTTAATAAAATTGTCCTCATTCATGACGACCGTAGCAGGTCAATGAATGACAATGCCAATGCTACGCATACAATTATACATGTACATTTATTCACAAAGGGACACACACACATGCTTATGATACCTAGTCGAAATGAAATATCAAAAATTATTTCAAAGCCCAAGCCCACCAAAACTTCAAACATAACAAACGCACATTTGCACATACAAATATATATGTATATGTAAATGTAATTTGGGTAAACGCACTAGTGCATTGCTGCTCTAGGGCTAGCGGCAAAAGCGATACGCAAGCAGGTATACAAAGAAAAGGGACGACTTAAACCAACAAGAATTCATATAATAGAGCGTTCAAATGCAAAAATTCTGATATAGAGTTGGGAAGTCGTCTAGCAGCTACCACGCTCTCAGAGAGAAATATCGCAGGCTAGTTTTACTTAAGTCGTTTATTTCTCGTGTTGTTGTCACAAAATTTTCTAAAATTGTGAAACTGGCTATTTTAGACATTTACTTGAATATACCTGCTGCTTCCCATAATGGAAGGGTGGTATCGACTTATATGAACCTTGTGCAACTCTATAGCTAAACGTGAGAAACTTCATTGACAATTATTGAATATTGGTACAAAGGGTATTTTTTCATACAGCAGAGTGAGTGTCTCAGCAACGACAAGCCATCTGGTTTTTGTTTTGTTTCAGTTGCGCTTTGCGTTCAGCGGCCCGTCGATTAAAGGAGTGGCGAAGGGTCAGCAGCAGCAGAATTGATATTTGACTGCCTTGGAAGACGAAATATTGTATTTTTACCCAAGCGCATTAATGAGGGATGAAAAAGAGTTGTGAGGGACAAGTGTTTGCCACAAGGCTGGGTTTTTTTTTTATTCAAATAAATATGGTTCTTAGATATGAATGACCTTTTTATACCTGTCCTGTACCACCCAAAAAACACTTGCACTGGCAAATGTGTATGAACATTGCCTGTTTTTTGATAAAATGTGGGGCAGAAACCCTTTTTGTTGTCCTTTGGTACCTAAAAATAAAGGGGCACATGCAATTGCAGGTGCATTATGTGCCATTTGAGGGAAATCATGAATGGGAAAGTTTGTCAACCCAAAAAGGCTGCGGTACCAAAAAGAGGTTGATAAAAAAGTATATATATTGAGATTAGAGCCGCTGCTGCTTCAGTTAAAAAAAAAAAATCAGAAGAGATCAGTTATGTTTTTTTAAAAATTTACTGAGATATTTCATTGTGTCTGTTAATATATACTTACCAAAACAAATTACCATAATATTTCAAAGTGCGATTTAGTTAACTTGACAAAAAATTATTAAAAAGTGAAAAACGTTAAAAAAAAAGAATTAAAATGACAACCAGAAGGTGTGGAACGAAGTGCATAATTGAGACGTGCATGCGAAGCTATAGAAACAGTTCGGAGGAAGATCCCGTGAAACTGTTTAGATTCCCGAAGAACGAATGTGCTCGACGTCTATGGATGGCAAAGTGCAATATACAAGACGATGAAAACCTGGACAACGCGCGAATTTGCAATGCTCACTTTGAGGAAAAGTACATTGGCATACGATTTTTGAAGTCAGCAGCAGTACCAACTTTAAAACTGGACGACAATCGCAACGTGTCCGAGATTGTAGATGTCTACACTTTTACCGAAGACAGCGATAACAAAGATGCTGATAATCGGCCATCCACAAGTAGGAATACTCTTCAGGAAGTAGAAGGTATTGGGGAGTTATTTTTTTTAAACGATACAGCCAAAAGGCAAAGTTGGGAAACGCTTAACGAAAGTAGAATAAGTGGGAATCTTTTATCAACAACAGAAACAAATGAATTTTGCTCAAATTGCCTAAAAAAAGAAAAAACTGAATTATATTAGAAAAACAAGTGTTGGGAGATGTCACAAGAACTAAAAAATGAAAAAATTAAAGTTAAATAGTTTAATGAAAATTTTTCGAGCTCATTAAAATCAATTTTTTCAAGTATGGAAGAAAAAAGTAAGCAAGCTGTATTATTATTTGACGAAATCCATATAAGAAGAGGATTGTACTACAATTCTACCCGTGATGAAGTGGAAGGATTTGAGGATGACGGTGTTGGCAAAACAAACGCGATGTGCAAGCAAATTGCTGTGTTCATGATAAGGGGATTGTATGATAATTGGAATTGAATTTGAAACCTCAAAAGGTATGACATCTGGAAAACTTAAGGAAACCATTGAGGCAAATATTGGAGCCGCAGAAGATTTAGGTGTAAATATTCGAGCAATTGTTTGTGATCAAGGCTCGAATAACCGGACAGCTTTCACATAACTCGGGGCAAGCGAAAAAAAGCCATATTTTTCATTGAATGATAAAAAAATCTACACCCTCTATGATGTTCACCATTTATACAAATCCATTCGAAATATTTTAATGCGCAATAATATTAATACCCCTGACGGTACGGTGTCGTGGCACATAGTTGTTAAATTATTTGAAATCGACAACAACAACAGTTCTACAAAATTATGCCTAAAAATAACCAGAAAGCATGTCCATCCAAATTCTTTTGAAAAAATGAAAGTAAAATATGCAACTCTAATTTTTAGCCACACGGTGTCTTCGGCAATTAAAACATTAATTGATAATGGCGAGTTTGACAATTGTAAAGATGTTGCCCATTCAACAGCATTATTTTTTGAAAAATTAAACAAACTTTTTGATTGCTTAAATAGTAACAGCTTATACAATAAAAACCAATTTAAGTTGGCATTACAAAAAGACAGCCCGATTGAAAAATATATAATTTATATGAAAGAATATTTCCCAGGATGTCAATATCCCAATAAAATATACTGCCTTGATGGAAAAATTTTTTCTCTTAGTTCTGTTTTACAGCTCGCGCAAGAAATTTGGGATAAAAACTCGAATGTGTTCTATTTGATTTTAACGCGATTAAATTAAGATGTACTGGAAAACCTGTTTTATTTGATAAGAAGCAGAGGTGCATCAAACAATAATCCAATGCTCTTCGAATTTAACGCGAAAGTTTCAAAAATGTTGTCAATGAAGCTGATAACATCAACAACAACCAGAAGTAATTGCGAGCCAGATGAAGACACACTGCTTATAAATGTAATTGACGAGACCACACGGGAGCTTTTGAATGATGCAGTTCTACATGGTGATGCAGTAAAGAACAACGAAGAACAGTTGCTTAACCAAGAACAAAGTTCAAACACAATGGAAAATATACGTGTTGCATCCGATAATATCCCTTCCACATCAATAAGTTCCAGTAGTGAGAATTCTTTGCGGTATTTTGCAGGTTTTGTTTTGTATAGATCGCAACAAAAGTTTAAATTTAACACATGCCAAAACTTACTGAAGGATGAGATTGCAAATTGTGAGGATTCGGAACTCTTTTTGTTTAATAAAAATTTTAAGACATTAAATAATTATTTAAAGTTAAAGGCCCCACAGGACGAATTTTTCGACTTAGTTAAAATATTCTACCAAGTTTTTCATGCAACATTTCAAATAAGTCCACATGCTAGGAAAATTAAAGAAAGCATATATAGTGAATGCATCAGACACGCAAATAACAATGGTAAATTTTGCAATTGGTTTTCCGAGACGCATACCTGCAGTGAACATAGGAGATATATACTAAATTACTTTCTTTTGGTTTTGCTGCGAAAAAACACAATGTGGCTGTCGGACAAGTTAACTGGAGCAACGGAGGGTACAAACAAACTAAAAATAATGAAGGCTTGATAGGTATGTTGTATATTGGTACTGTTTTAACAAAATTAAATTTAAAGTAATTAGACGCGAAAATTCCCTTATATTGATTTATAGTTATCTTAGTATTATATATAATTACAAATTTATTACTTAATTAAAAAAAGAAAAGAAAAACTAAATAACCAAAAGAAAAAAAATTCAAATAAAAACTATAGAAAAAACTATTATTTTACTAAGGTAATTTTAATTTAATTTTCGAGCGCTTCTAGCAGCTCACATACTTCCGGTCCCTTAAAAATGACCAAGTATCCTCTGGGTAGCTCAAGCAATAAAATGCATGGAGTGAGCTTAATGTGAGAAGGCGAATAAATAACATAATATAGATCATGAAATAGAATTTAACAATATTTTATTAAAATAAATAAATACTTGCAACCAATTAAAATTGTCCTCAGCCTCATTAGTGTTTGCCGAAATTCATGATGATCGCAGCAGGTCAATGAATGACAATGCCAATGCTACGCATACAATTGTACATGAACATGTATACACAAAGGGACACACACACATGCTTATGAAACCTAGTCGAAATGAAATAACAAAAATCATTTCAAAGCCCAAGTCCACCAAAACTGCAAACAAAACAAACGCACATTTGCACACAAATATATATGTATATGTAAATGTAATTTGTGTAAACGCACTGCCTTGCTGCTCTAGGGCTAGCGGCAAAAGCGATACACAAGCAGGTATACAAAGAAAAGGGACACAAGACGAGAAACAAACAAGCTATGCGCACACATACAGTATGGCTCATGTCTCTGCGAAACCAGCGAGCAGACTGACGCGATATGCTCGAGGCTCACGACTTAAGTAAAACTAGCCTGCGATATTTCTCTCTGAGAGCGTGGTAGCTGCTAAACGACTTCCCAACTCTATATCAGAATTTTTGCATTTGAACGCTCTATTATATGAATTCTTGTTGGTAAAACTAGCCTGCGATATTTTTCTCTGAGAGCGTGGTAGCTGCTAAACGACTTCCCAACTACATATCAGAATTTTTGCATTTGAACGCTCTATTATATGAATTCTTGTTGGTTCAACTCAGTTCGAGTTTTGGGTAACCAGCAAACAGTGTTTGACGTTTAGTTGAATTGATCAGCTGTTTTCTAAGTTCATGCTCAATTCAGTTCACGTTCGGGCCTTTAAGCAAAACTAGCCTACGATATATCTCTTTTCCTAACTCTATATCTGAGGCAAATCGACGATATCGGGAAAAACGTAAACACCTTGCTGACAACCAATTGGACGAACTAGAAGAAACTGAAGCTTACTCAACAAGACTTACAAGAATGACGGATTGCATTCTAGCTGATGCTGAGTTCAAGAAAAGGTTTATGGACAACAAATTGGGTGCGAGTTGGGCAGTGTGCCACATGGATGTGGTTTCTGTAATAATTATGTTCGCAAGGCACCAGTAGAACAGCGTGGCAGTCGTTGACGCAAATGTAGTTTCCAACAGAGACCTGATTGCAAATGGGTTGCAGGGTGCGGCAGGAAGGCTACAAGTACGTCTGCCTCAAAGATTGTCTGATGCAGTTGGGGCCCCTTTAGGGAAAAAGCTAGCTTCCTTCCGAATATGTCTGGTGAGTTCATGCTAGTCTCTAAAGTTTGTCGAGTTTTTAGGGAAAGGGGGGCTGGGGCCGTTGATTGGGCTGCGTAGGCATGCATAATTTTTGCTGCAGATCGATTGGGTATGTACACATGTATGCTATCCTCCGTACCAAATTTGGTGACGCTAGCTCGAAACGTTGCAGTCGGACGCAAATTTGGGGGAAAGAGACCTGTTTGCAAGCTGGGTTGCGGCGTGCGGCACGGGGCTGTCCGCTGCCTCAAAGACTGCCTGATGCAGACGGGGTTGCCAAAAAGCTATCTAGCGCTGCTCAAATTTGGTGACTCTAGGCCTCAATAGTTCGTAGCAATATGTAGGCGACCAAGGGGGCTGGCCGTTTTGGGCGCGGGGCAGCCAAATTTTTGCTGCAGATGTGGGGTATATGTCCAGGGCTATCCTCCTACCTGATTTGGTGACTCTAGCTCAAACTTAGTAAAATTTGGGGGAAAATATGTTTTAAGCTTTTTTGCTACATCCACTGGTCTGTCCGCTTCAAAACTCCAGCAAACAATTGAAGACAATATTAGAGCTGCTCATGGTTTAGGCCTCAATATTCGAGCAATTGATGCGACCAAGGCTCAAATAACCGGGGAGCCTTTAGAAAATGTGGGGTTAGCAGGGAAACTCCATGTTTTACAGTCGATGAAAAGAAAATCTTTGGCATTTATGATGTTCCGCATTTGATCAACTCTATAAGAAATATTTTAATGCGTAACTGTGTCGAAACTCCGGACGGAGTTCACTAGATTATGTCCGAAGCTTACAAAAAAGCATGTATTCCCAAATTCCTTTGAGAAAATGAAAATAAAAAACGCTACACAAATCTTTAGCCACACTGTTTCATCTGCAATTAAAACGTCAATTGATAATGGCGATTTTGTTGATTGCAGAGATGTAGCACTTTCCACTGCCACTTTTTTCGAAAGGGTTAATAAACTGTTTGATTGTCTTAACAGCAGCAACTTAACAGACAAAAATCCCTTTAAGTCGGCGTTACAAAATAAAAACCATATCGAAAAATATCGAAATGAAGGACTATTTCCTTAAATGTCGTTATCCCTGCGCGGTGTATTGTATTGATGGACTCATTCTTACAATGAATTCAATATTAATGCTATCGCGAGACATTTTTAGCGAAAATTCCAATGTTTTCTTTGTGATACTATCGCGATTGAACCAAGATGCATGGAAAACCTTTTTTATCTAATAAGAAGTAGATCGCGAGACATTTTTAGCGAAAATTCCAATGTTTTCTTTGTGATACTATCGCGATTGAACCAAGATGCATGGGAAAACCTTTTTTATCTAATAAGAAGTAGAGGTGTTACCAACAATAACCCAATGCTCTTCGAGTTTAATGCTATTATTTCGAAGATGCTTTCTATGAAAGTCATAACATCAAAAACAACAAGTGGTAATTGTGAGCCTGATGATGACCATATGCTTCTTAACGTTATTGATGAGGCTAAACGGGAAATAAAAACTGATGCTTCGCAACAAAACGAACATCAGGTTCCCTGCCAAGAGTTTAGCTGCGAGAACTCTATTGATAATATAAGTCCATTCCACTGCAAGGAGAACACCTCCACTCCCATAAGTTCGAGTAGTGAAAATGCATTGCGGTATTTTACAGGTTATGTGTTGTACAAATCACAACAAAAGTTCGACCGTGGCACCTGTAAAGAAGTTTTGAAAGATGACCTCGCAAGTTGCGAAATATCTGAGCTATTTTTATTCAACAAAAACTTCCATAATATCAATAACAATCTTAAGCTTA
Organism: Scaptomyza polygonia; assembly: GCA_035044585.1. NCBI lineage: Eukaryota > Metazoa > Arthropoda > Insecta > Diptera > Drosophilidae > Scaptomyza > Scaptomyza polygonia. The sequence goes on along the minus strand of JAWNNU010000890.1, from coordinate 70,437 downwards.
AGGCCCCAAAAGACGAATTTTTTAATATGATAGAGCTTCACTACAATATTTTCCATACATTCTTTCAAAAGAGCCCGCATGCAAGAAAAGTTAAAAAAACTATTTATAATTAATGTATCTTACACACTGCAAGTGATGTAATACCCCGATTCCACTACAAGACGAATGCAAGTATGTAATTGGAACTCGGGAATGTAGCTTCCGTTTGTATAAGATTCTCCTTTGCAAAATGAGAATCTTGTTCAAATTTCCCGGCTGGTCGGTTGTATTAGATGTTAGAATTTAACATTACAGAGCACTGAACAGCACTTTTACATAGTCGAATGTATGAAATTTCCTATCGATACATGGTTTAAATAGTGCCAATTTGGGTAAAACAGCAGCTGGACATCAAGTGCATGAAAAACAAAACAAAACCCCTGCTAAAACAGGATGTCGGATGAGTTGGATTTGTAGTGGAATTACCTACATCCGCGACTTGCTGTCAAAGACAAATGCAACCTAATGGAATTAGGGTATAAGATATAGTAATTGGTTTGAAGAATCCCATGGATGCAGTGAGCACAGAAAATACATTTTAAACTTCTTTCTTTTGGTTCTCATTAGAAAAAATAGTATTTGGCTCTCAGATAAATTATGTGGGGTATCTGAGGGTCGGGGTGCTCGTAAGCTACATATTTTAAAATCTTGAATGAGTCCAACAAGATTTTAATACTACAGCATACATATTTATCCAATTACACTTTTTGTCCTCTTATACTGACTGACTAACTGCTTAAAATTAATTTTTATTACATTTAATTATTTTAAGATAAAAAAAAAATAAACAAAAAAAAAATTAAAACAAAAAAAAACTAAAAAAAAACTTAAAAGCAAAAAAAAATTATTATTACTAGTTTAATTATTTCATTAGTTCTTAGATTAATTGTTATCACATAATTTGACTGACTGACTAACCGGTTTAGAGATAAAAATTTTATATAACGTATGTTACCGATTGTACCAACTGACTGACTGGCTAAGGTTAAGCTGAGTGGTTTAAATTTTTAAAAGTTCTAAAACTCAAGGGAACTTTGATAAATATAAACATTAAAATTTTTTGGAGGATGGAGGATGGAAATGTCTTGAATGGAACAAATTTTATATTTTATTTCCAAGCATTTCAAGCAGCTCACATACTTCCGGTCTACCATAATGGACCAAGTATCCTCTGGGTAGCTCCAAAACAAGTGTGTTTGGAGTGAGCTAAATGTGAGAAGGCGCATTTACATGTAATTTGTTGTGCATACATATATATAAATGTTATAATAAAATGTACATGCAATTATAAAATTACGTTAACAAAAATAAATAAATATAAATTTAATAAAATCATAATAAAAATCAAAACATTGGCACGCGCTAAACGGCAATCAATATGAATGAACTCATATATGTACATGTAAATATTGCTTTCCGCCTCTTATTTAATCGACGGGCCGCTGAACAAAACAACAACGCGCTGGCTTGTATTTGCTGAGACGCACAAGCTGCACAAATAAAAAATACCCCTTAACCAATATTCAATAATTGTCAATGAAAAATCTAATATATGATTTAAATATGTATATTGTTTGTGCTAGAATATAAACAATAAACAATGCTAGAATAAACATGTAGAATTGAAATAATATTAAAGAATTTCAAGTTTTGCTATTCAATTGCACAAGGTTAATATTAAATTTATACTACCCTTCCAACTTTGACTTTAATAAGCATATTGAAGCAAAACTCAAGAACTGCCGATTTACAATTTTGTGAAAATAACAAGAATACAGACCGCGCCTACAGCGTTGCCGAAAAGCAACAAAAACTAGTAAAAAAACTTTTGGTTGTTGTACTTTTTGTTGCATTTTGCCAGCGATGCGCGGCGTACAGGCGTACACACATACGTATAAACTTGCTGTTTGTGAGCGAAGAAATATGCGTTGATAGAATTTTGGGTGGCGAGACATTGTTGTTGCTGCTTGTGAGAAATACTTTATCTTGCATGGAGTGCTTTGATATGATTCGATTATAAATTTATAACATTTATATACAATCATCACATCGGTTATAATGTGTCATTGTATTTTTAATATATTTGCGGATTAAATGTAATTATGTTTGTATATGTTTTATTAGTTCTAAGTTATTTCAATAGTTATAAGAAACCTGTAATAAATAGTAACAAATATAGCAATTAATAATAAATATACACATATTGTTAACATTGCACTTTATGTTCCTCAACCTGTTTATAAATTGCCAAAATCCTAAAAGTGCGGCAGGTCAGTTAATGCCATAGCAATAACCACTCATACAAATGAGCTGAATATACATACATGAACACACACATGCAAATGCAAGGCATAGAGAAAAATATAAAAAATCTAGGCAAAGCACAAAGCACAATGCATTATGCCCGTTGGTTGGTTGGTTGGTTGCCTACCCCCCGCGCGCCCTCTCTATCCACAAACAGCTCACACTGGCTGCGAGCTCGCTCACATATGAGTGCATACATATGCACAACGTATGGATCCAGCGGCTCGAGTCTGCTGTTGCTCAACGTTCGCAAGCAAAGCAGGCAAAGGAATGACGTGCAGTTTTTGCGCTGCACACTTTTCGCTCTTTTGTCTGCCTGGATCTGATCTCACTGGTACCATGGTTGAATTATACAAGGTTAAGTCATGCGCGGCAGAAGGAGCCTGTTGATAAGACCATGCGAGTGCAAGAGAGATAGCATAGTTGCTGCTTCGATATTGCTTCATCGTCTTGTTTTAGTGTGCAAAAACGAGATAGAACGATGTGTGATTTTGTTTACATTTTTCAACAGAGGTTCTAATATCAGAGCGTTGTGTGTTTTTGGCTACATGTGTAATTTAAATTTTTAAACTGATTATGTAAATGAAATAAAAATGACATGAAACATGTATAAACGTATAAAACATATAAACATAGTTCTAAAAAAGTAACGTAACCTTAAAATTCCACGAAAAATTCGTCCGCACTCACAACTTATCACGTTGACAGCTGCTTTGCAACTAACAACAGGCTCCTAAAAATTGAGCGAGCATGCTCTCACGACTTAACCATGTATAATTCAACCATGACTGGTACTGAATGATAAACTTCGCCGTACTGAATAAATGCTCTATATTATTTTCTGCTTAGTGGTAAAAGCTAACACAAGACTTCGACTTCGAAGGCAGTCAAATATCAGTTCTGCTGCTGCTGACCATTCATACTCTTCCCAATTTTTATCCATGACACTTTCTAACAACCCTTGCCATACAATTATGAAAAGATGTACACAAATTACGAAAGTGTATTCAAATACAAATACTAACAAACTTCTGTACGTTCATGCTTTCCGCTGACCCTTCGCCACTCCTTTAATCGACGGGCCGCTGAACGCGAAGCGCAACTGAAACAAAACAATAACCTGCTGGCTTGTCGTTGCTGTTGTTGTCACAAAATTTTCTAAAATTGTGAAACTGGCTATGTTAGACATTTACTTGAATATACCTGCTGCTTCCCATAATGGAAGGGTGGCATCGACTTATATGAACCTTGTGCAACTCTATAGCTAAACGTGAGAAACTTCCTTGACAATTATTGAATATTTATACAAAGGGTAATTTTTCATACAGCAGCGTTAGCGTCTCAGCAACGACAAGCCAGCAGGTAGAGTATGAATGATCAGCAGCCGCAGATCTGATATTTGACTGCCTTCGAAGTCAAAGTCTTTTGTTTGTTTTTACCCAAGCGCATTAATGAGGGATGAAAAAAAGGAGGGACAAGTGTTTGCCACAAGGCTGCGTATTTTTTCTTCAAATAAATATGGCTCTTAGATATGAATGAAAGTTTGCCTGCCTAAAGTATTTTGTGACCTTTTGATGCCTGTCCACCCCACAAAACACTTGCACTAGCAATTGTTATGCACCTTACGATCCAAGTTTCTTCAGCTTAATGTGAGAAGGCGAATCAATTGTACAATATTGATCATGAAATTGAATTAAAATACATATATTTTATTAGTATAGAAACATAATTGCATTTAATAAAATTGTCCTCATTCATGACGACCGTAGCAGGTCAATGAATGACAATGCCAATGCTACGCATACAATTATACATGTACATTTATTCACAAAGGGACACACACACATGCTTATGATACCTAGTCGAAATGAAATATCAAAAATTATTTCAAAGCCCAAGCCCACCAAAACTTCAAACATAACAAACGCACATTTGCACATACAAATATATATGTATATGTAAATGTAATTTGGGTAAACGCACTAGTGCATTGCTGCTCTAGGGCTAGCGACAAAAGCGATACGCAAGCAGGTATACAAAGAAAAGGGACGACTTAAGTAAAACTAGCCTGCGATATTTTTCTCTGAGAGCGTGGTAGCTGCTAAACGACTTCCCAACTACATATCAGACTTTTTGCATTTGAACGCTCTATTATATGAATTCTTGTTGGTTCAACTCAGTTCGAGTTTTGGGTAACCAGCAAACAGTGTTTGACGTTTAGTTGAATTGATCAGCTGTTTTCTAAGTTCATGCTCAATTCAGTTCACGTTCGGGCCTTTAAGCAAAACTAGCCTACGATATATCTCTTTTCCTAACTCTATATCTGAGGCAAATCGACGATATCGGGAAAAACGTAAACACCTTGCTGACAACCAATTGGACGAACTAGAAGAAACTGAAGCTTACTCAACAAGACTTACAAGAATGACGGATTGCATTCTAGCTGATGCTGAGTTCAAGAAAAGGTTTATGGACAACAAATTGGGTGCTAGTTGTGCAGTGTGCCACAGGATTTGGTTTCGAAAATTATGTTCGCAAGGCACCAGTGAACAGCGTGGATTTGTTGAAAAATGTTTTTCCAACAGAACTTGTTGAAAATTTCATGGTTTGTCAAAAAGGCTACAAGTAAGTATGCCAAAAAAAAAATCAACAGTTGTTGCCCCTTTAGGGAAAAAGCAAGTTATTATGAATATGTCTTGTGAGTTCATGCTATTCTTTAAATTTTTTCGAGTTTTTATTTAATTTTTCTTTTTCTTGATTGAACTATGTATGTATGTATAATATTAATATCGATTGGGTATGTACACATGTATGTATTTCTGTAATAAATATATAGCAAGTAGAAACGTTGCAGTCGGACGCAAATTAGATTAAAAGAGACCTGATTGCAATGGGTTGCGGGTGCGGCAGGGGTGTACGCTGCCTCAAAGATTGTCTGATGCAGATGGGGTTGCCAAAAAGCTATCTTCCTTCCAAATTTGGTGACTCTAGCTCAAAGTTTGTAAATATTAGGGAAAGGGGGGCTGGGGCCGTTTTGGGTGCGTGGCATCCAAATTTTTGCTGCAGATCTATGTATATGTCCATTGCTATCCTCCTACCAAATTTGGTGACTCTAGCTCAAACTTAGTAAAATTTGGGGGAAAATATGTTTTAAGCTTTTTTGCTACATCCACTGGTCTGTCCGCTTCAAAACTCCAGCAAACAATTGAAGACAATATTAGAGCTGCTCATGGTTTAGGCCTCAATATTCGAGCAATTGTATGCGACCAAGGCTCAAATAACCGGGGAGCCTTTAGAAAATGTGGGGTTAGCAGGGAAACTCCATGTTTCTATAAGAAATATTTTAATGCGTAACTGTGTCGAAACTCCGGACGGAGTTCACTAGATTATGTCCGAAGCTTACAAAAAAGCATGTATTCCCAAATTCCTTTGAGAAAATGAAAATAAAAAACGCTACACAAATCTTTAGCCACACTGTTTCATCTGCAATTAAAACGTCAATTGATAATGGCGATTTTGTTGATTGCAGAGATGTAGCACTTTCCACTGCCACTTTTTTCGAAAGGGTTAATAAACTGTTTGATTGTCTTAACAGCAGCAACTTAACAGACAAAAATCCCTTTAAGTCGGCGTTACAAAATAAAAACCATATCGAAAAATATCGAAATGAAGGACTATTTCCTTAAATGTCGTTATCCCTGCGCGGTGTATTGTATTGATGGACTCATTCTTACAATGAATTCAATATTAATGCTATCGCGAGACATTTTTAGCGAAAATTCCAATGTTTTCTTTGTGATACTATCGCGATTGAACCAAGATGCATTGGAAAACCTTTTTTATCTAATAAGAAGTAGAGGTGTTACCAACAATAACCCAATGCTCTTCGAGTTTAATGCTATTATTTCGAAGATGCTTTCTATGAAAGTCATAACATCAAAAACAACAAGTGGTAATTGTGAGCCTGATGATGACCATATGCTTCTTAACGTTATTGATGAGGCTAAACGGGAAATAAAAACGGATGCTTCGCAACAAAACGAACATCAGGTTCCCTGCGAGAACTCTATTGATAATATAAGTCCATTCCACTGCAAGGAGAACACCTCCACTCCCATAAGTTCGAGTAGTGAAAATGCATTGCGGTATTTTATAGGTTATGTGTTGTACAAATCACAACAAAAGTTCGACCGTGGCACCTGTAAAGAAGTTTTGAAAGATGACCTCGCAAGTTGCGAAATATCTGAGCTATTTTTATTCAACAAAAACTTCCATAATATCAATAACAATCTTAAGCTTAAGGCCCCAAAAGACGAATTTTTTAATATGATAGAGCTTCACTACAATATTTTCCATACATTCTTTCAAAAGAGCCCGCATGCAAGAAAAGTTAAAAAAACTATTTATAATTAATGTATCTTACACACTGCAAGTGATGTAATACCCCGATTCCACTACAAGCCGAATGCAAGTATGTAATTGGAACTCGGGAATGTAGCTTCCGTTTGTATAAGATTCCCCTTTGCAAAATGAGAATCTTGTTCAAATTTCCCGGCTGGTCGGTTGTATTAGATGTTAGAATTTAACATTACAGAGCACTGAACAGCACTTTTACATAGTCGAATGTATGAAATTTCCTATCGATACATGGTTTAAACAGTGCCAATTTGGGTAAAACAGCAGCTGGACATCAAGTGCATGAAAAACAAAACAAAACCCCTGTTAAAACAGGATGTCGGATGAGTTGGATTTGTAGTGGAATTACCTACATCCGCGACTTGCTGTCAAAGACAAATGCAACCTAATGGAATTAGGGTATAAGATATAGTAATTGGTTTGAAGAATCCCATGGATGCAGTGAGCACAGAAAATACATTTTAAACTTCTTTCTTTTGGTTCTCATTAGAAAAAATAGTATTTGGCTCTCAGATAAATTATGTGGGGTATCTGAGGGTCGGGGTGCTCGTAAGCTACATATTTTAAAATCTTGAATGAGTCCAACAAGATTTTAATACTACAGCATACATATTTATCCAATTACACTTTTTGTCCTCTTATACTGACTGACTAACTGCTTAAAATTAATTTTTATTACATTTAATTATTTTAAGATAAAAAAAAATAAACAAAAAAAAAAATTAAAACAAAAAAAAACTAAAAAAAAACTTAAAAGCAAAAAAAAATTATTATTACTAGTTTAATTATTTCATTAGTTCTTAGATTAATTGTTATCACATAATTTGACTGACTGACTAACCGGTTTAGAGATAAAAATTTTATATAACGTATGTTACCGATTGTACCAACTGACTGACTGGCTAAGGTTAAGCTGAGTGGTTTAAATTTTTAAAAGTTCTAAAACTCAAGGGAACTTTGATAAATATAAACATTAAAATTTTTTGGAGGATGGAGGATGGAAATGTCTGGAATGGAACAAATTTTATATTTTATTTCCAAGCATTTCAAGCAGCTCACATACTTCCGGTCTACCATAATGGACCAAGTATCCTCTGGGTAGCTCCAAAACAAGTGTGTTTGGAGTGAGCTAAATGTGAGAAGGCGCATTTACATGTAATTTTTTGTGCATACATATATATAAATGTTATAATAAAATGTACATGCAATTATAAAATTACGTTAACAAAAATAAATAAATATAAATTTAATAAAATCATAATAAAAATCAAAACATTGGCACGCGCTAAACGGCAATCAATATGAATGAACTCATATATGTACATGTAAATATTGCTTTCCGCCTCTTATTTAATCGACGGGCCGCTGAACAAAACAACAACGCGCTGGCTTGTATTTGCTGAGACGCACAAGCTGCACAAATAAAAAATACCCCTTAACCAATATTCAATAATTGTCAATGAAAAATCTAATATAGATTTAAATATGTATATTGTTTGTGCTAGAATATAAACAATAAACAATGCTAGAATAAACATGTAGAATTGAAATAATATTAAAGAATTTCAAGTTTTGCTATTCAATTGCACAAGGTTAATATTAAATTTATACTACCCTTCCAACTTTGACTTTGATAAGCATATTGAAGCAAAACTCAAGAACTGCCGATTTACAATTTTGTGAAAATAACAAGAATACAGACCGCGCCTACAGCGTTGCCGAAAAGCAACAAAAACTAGTAAAAAAAACTTTTGGTTGTTGTACTTTTTGTTGCATTTTGCCAGCGATGCGCGGCGTACAGGCGTACACACATACGTATAAACTTGCTGTTTGTGAGCGAAGAAATATGCGTTGATAGAATTTTGGGTGGCGAGACATTGTTGTTGCTGCTTGTGAGAAATACTTTATCTTGCATGGAGTGCTTTGATATGATTCGATTATAAATTTATAACATTTATATACAATCATCACATCGGTTATAATGTGTCATTGTATTTTTAATATATTTGCGTATTAAATGTAATTATGTTTGTATATGTTTTATTAGTTCTAAGTTATTTCAATAGTTATAAGAAACCTGTAATAAATAGTAACAAATATAGCAATTAATAATAAATATACACATATTGTTAACATTGCACGTCTTTATGTTCCTCAACCTGTTTATAAATTGCCAAAATCCTAAAAGTGCGGCAGGTCAGTTAATGCCATAGCAATAACCACTCATACAAATGAGCTGGATATACATACATGAACACACACATGCAAATGCAAGGCATAGAGAAAAATATAAAAAATCTAGGCAAAGCACAAAGCACAATGCATTATGTCCGTTGGTTGGTTGGTTGGTTGCCTACCCCCCGCGCGCCCTCTCTATCCACAAACAGCTCACACTGGCTGCGAGCTCGCTCACATATGAGTGCATACATATGCACAACGTATGGATCCAGCGGCTCGAGTCTGCTGTTGCTCAACGTTCGCAAGCAAAGCAGGCAAAGGAATGACGTGCAGTTTTTGCGCTGCACACTTTGTCGTCAAAAATTTGAGGCGAGAGAGCGCTCTTTTCGCTCTTTTGTCTGCCTGGATCTGATCTCACTGGTACTGAATGATAAACTTCGCCGTACTGAATAAATGCTCTATATTATTTTATGCTTAGTGGTAAAAGCTAACACAAGACTTCGACTTCGAAGGCAGTCAAATATCAGTTCTGCTGCTGCTGACCATTCATACTCTTCCCAATTTTTATCCATGACACTTTCTAACAACCCTTGCCATACAATTATGAAAAGATGTACACAAATTACGAAAGTGTATTCAAATACAAATACTAACAAACTTCTGTACGTTCATGCTTTCCGCTGACCCTTCGCCACTCCTTTAATCGACGGGCCGCTGAACGCGAAGCGCAACTGAAACAAAACAATAACCTGCTGGCTTGTCGTTGCTGTTGTTGTCACAAAATTTTCTAAAATTGTGAAACTGGCTATTTTAGACATTTACTTGAATATACCTGCTGCTTCCCATAATGGAAGGGTGGCATCGACTTATATGAACCTTGTGCAACTCTATAGCTAAAGGTGAGAAACTTCCTTGACAATTATTGAATATTTATACAAAGGGTAATTTTTCATACAGCAGCGTTAGCGTCTCAGCAACGACAAGCCAGCAGGTAGAGTATGAATGATCAGCAGCCGCAGATCTGATATTTGACTGCCTTCGAAGTCAAAGTCTTTTGTTTGTTTTTACCCAAGCGCATTAATGAGGGATGAAAAAAAGGAGGGACAAGTGTTTGCCACAAGGCTGCGTATTTTTTCTTCAAATAAATATGGCTCTTAGATATGAATGAAAGTTTGCCTGCCTAAAGTATTTTGTGACCTTTTGATGCCTGTCCACCCCACAAAACACTTGCACTAGCAATTGTTATGCACCTTACGATCCAAGTTTCTTCAGCTTAATGTGAGAAGGCGAATCAATTGTACAATATTGATCATGAAATTGAATTAAAATACATATATTTTATTAGTATAGAAACATAATTGCATTTAATAAAATTGTCCTCATTCATGACGACCGTAGCAGGTCAATGAATGACAATGCCAATGCTACGCATACAATTATACATGTACATTTATTCACAAAGGGACACACACACATGCTTATGATACCTAGTCGAAATGAAATATCAAAAATTATTTCAAAGCCCAAGCCCACCAAAACTTCAAACATAACAAACGCACATTTGCACATACAAATATATTTGTATATGTAAATGTAATTTGGGTAAACGCACTAGTGCATTGCTGCTCTAGGGCTAGCGACAAAAGCGATACGCAAGCAGGTATACAAAGAAAAGGGACGACTTAAGTAAAACTAGCCTGCGATATTTTTCTCTGAGAGCGTGGTAGCTGCTAAACGACTTCCCAACTACATATCAGACTTTTTGCATTTGAACGCTCTATTATATGAATTCTTGTTGGTTCAACTCAGTTCGAGTTTTGGGTAACCAGCAAACAGTGTTTGACGTTTAGTTGAATTGATCAGCTGTTTTCTAAGTTCATGCTCAATTCAGTTCACGTTCGGGCCTTTAAGCAAAACTAGCCTACGATATATCTCTTTTCCTAACTCTATATCTGAGGCAAATCGACGATATCGGGAAAAACGTAAACACCTTGCTGACAACCAATTGGACGAACTAGAAGAAACTGAAGCTTACTCAACAAGACTTACAAGAATGACGGATTGCATTCTAGCTGATGCTGAGTTCAAGAAAAGGTTTATGGACAACAAATTGGGTGCTAGTTGTGCAGTGTGCCACAGGATTTGGTTTCGAAAATTATGTTCGCAAGGCACCAGTAAACAGCGTGGATTTGTTGAAAAATGTTTTTCCAACAGAACTTGTTGAAAATTTCATGGTTTGTCAAAAAGGCTACAAGTAAGTATGCCAAAAAAAAAATCAACAGTTGTTGCCCCTTTAGGGAAAAAGCAAGTTATTATGAATATGTCTTGTGAGTTCATGCTATTCTTTAAATTTTTTCGAGTTTTTATTTAATTTTTCTTTTTCTTGATTGAACTATGTATGTATGTATAATATTGATATCGATTGGGTATGTACACATGTATGTATTTCTGTAATAAATATATAGCAAGTAGAAACGTTGCAGTCGGACGCAAATTAGATTAAAAGAGACCTGATTGCAATGGGTTGCGGGTGCGGCAGGGGTGTACGCTGCCTCAAAGATTGTCTGATGCAGATGGGGTTGCCAAAAAGCTATCTTCCTTCCAAATTTGGTGACTCTAGCTCAAAGTTTGTAAATATTAGGGAAAGGGGGGCTGGGGCCGTTTTGGGTGCGTGGCATCCAAATTTTTGCTGCAGATCTATGTATATGTCCATTGCTATCCTCCTACCAAATTTGGTGACTCTAGCTCAAACTTAGTAAAATTTGGGGGAAGGGGGGCTGGGGCTGTTTGGGTTGGGGCGGCATCCAATTTTTTTGGGTTTCTACGTCTACAATCTTGGCACAAAATTTGGTGGATTTAGCTCAAAAGCTGTGGAAGATAAAGGCATTTATATTTTTTAACTGCGGAATGGTTGAGGAAGGGGTTCGGGGGCGTGGCTCCAAAACTTTGATGCAGTTTTTTGGAGGTCGTTAACTGTTATCTTCCCACCAAATTTGGTGACTCTAGCTCAACGTTACCTTAGAAGATACTCGCATAACCGTTTTTAACAAAGCGTGGGGGTGGTTGGGGGCGGCATTCATAAGCGGTATTCATAAGCGTGGCATCCAAAGTTTTTTTGGGTTTGTTTGGGAGTTGTCATCACCTACCTTGGCATTAAATTTGGGGGCTCCAGCTCAAAAACTGTTGATGATATAGGCATTTCTGTTTTTAAGCCGCGGGGCGGAATGGGTGGGAGTGGCTCCAAAATTTTGATGCAGTTTTTAGGGGTCGTTACGAGTTATCTTCCTACCAAATTTGGTGACTCAAGATAAAACACTATGAAAGTTGGGGCGGTTGAAAGGGGCTAGAACAGTATGGATAAGCGTGGCATCCAAAGATGAATTCGGTTGAGTGTCGGCAACACCTATCTTGGCAACAAATTTGGTGGCTCTAGCTCAAAAACTTTGGGAGATATAGGCATTTTTATTTTAAAACTGCGGAATGGTTGGGCGTGGCTCCAAAATTTTTGATGCAGTTTTTTGGGGGTTGTTAGTAGCTATCTTCTCCCCGAATTTGGTAGTTCTAGGTGAAAGCGCTTTTGAAATAGCTGGATCTACCGATTTTGAGTTATCGAGCTTATCGATTTGCCAGCCCCCTAGTTATCGTAGAACTCCAATCTTGACACTTTAATTTACTATGCCTTAGATAAAGACATTTGCAAAGTTTCAAGTCTCTAGCTTAAAGGGTGTGGAAAAAAGTTGCGTTCATACAGACGGACGGACAGACACCATGACGGACATTGCACAAACCCAATATACTCTTTACCTTCGGTATCGAGTTTAAAAAGGTAATTAACTTATATCTGAATTTACTTTCCTTATTAGTGGTCTATGATATGAAAAATAAGTAACATAGTTAATTGTTTGTACATCTGTTAAATGCCTAGTGAAAACAGCATCAATGCATGTATTGTATCTTGTCGTAGAGATTATGTTATTATTATTGATTTCTTAATTAAAATTATCCTTCATAAATGTGAGAAATGATTTTTTAGATGGATCTGTGAAATTGATATTGAGATCACCGGCCAGAATAATTGGTAGTTTATCATAATTCCGTTCTGCGATCACTTTAATTAGGCCAGCAGCTTTATGACTATATGCCATCAAATGCAACTAAAGGAAAAGACGAGGTTATTTATATAGTTATTTTCTATATTAATTGTTCAATTTGCAAATTGTATTAAAATATTATTTTCAATTTTTTTTCCTTATTGTTACAATTTTTATGCAGGGCTTCATTATTTGCGTTTTTTTATAATAAAATTCATCAAATTCTAATGTTTCCAAATTGCAGTTTTTCTTAATAATATAATGCGTACGTTATATCAATTTTAAATTTTTATACATTTCGTATGTAAAAATTATGTTATTTCTGTTTTCAGATCTATTTCAAACTTTTCATTATTAGGTATTGCTATTACATGTAGTGATTGTTAAAAAATTATTGGGTATTTCCATTACGAAAATAAGCAAATTCTTTTGTAACACTGCTGTAGCTAATTTTATATGATTTAGTTTGTTAAAATTAATATTATATTTTGTTATTTCGTTATTCGTTAATATGCTTGGATGCAAATGTTATATCTAGCAACAACAACATAATCCTGTTAATGTTATTTTTTGTCTTTTATCATTTGAATTTTTATTTTTTTGTCGTAATGTAAATTTTCTCGGTAGCTGCTATCTTCTCATTTGCCAATTGCATTTCATTGATTTGTGATTGTTATTGTATCTGACCAAAATTTTTGTTCCATATATTTAATTGTCTCGTTAAAATAATTGTTTATGTTAACTTGTTTATTTAATAATTTGTTTGTTTCTTGCATTTCTTCTTTAAAAGTTGGTCAATGTGTTTCTATTGTCCATTGTCCCAAACTGTTTCAAACTAATATTCTCCTAGATTTAAAAACCGTCTTTGATGTCTGGGTGAAATGTCCTGCCTTTTATATTTTGAATGTAAAAATTTTATAGGTTGATGTTCGGTCAAAATTTTAATTTTACTTCCATAGGGATAAGGTCTGAAGTAGTTTACACTCCAAAGTATTGCAAGAAATTCTTTATTTGTGGCTGAATAGTTTCTCTCGTGTTTATTTAACATTCTTAATGCCAAACAAATTGGTTGCCCTTCTTGAGATAGGACCACGCCTATAGCTTAATTTGACGCAGGTCAATGAATGACCATGCAATAGCTTCGCATACACGTAAATGTGAACATGTAGACAAAGAGGCGCACACACACAATGCTATGGGAGCTATTCGGAACAAATATTAAAATCAATTCAAAGCCTGGGCCTACCATATATATAAAGTGACATATCCAGTTCTTGCAGAACTCTCTTGTCAACCTCCACTCCACATACATATAACAGCATAAATATAACAAACAATGCACAAGCATTGTTTTAACGATAAACACTAACATATGTATAAATTTAAGCACACGCAAACTTAAAACTTCTTATTAAAAGTCCGTAGATAATTAAGTCATATTCTAAGCAAGCACGTATGCCAGGTGAACAGAATCAATAACATAAAACTATGCACCCGAAAAAGGCAAACCAATAAAATCAATCACGCCACTTGATCACGCTACTTTTGAAATAGCCGACTAAAGTCCAAATGTAAGTCGATCCTTGTGCGAAGCGTAGTTCACGACTTCCCAAAATATTCCACTCCAAATAGCTGAGCATGCATAATTGTAACAAAGGAAACGTCGCAATACGAGGTTTCTTCAATATTCAAAACACTAGCATAAGTTGAGTTATATTTTGCACATCGAACTGTAAAGACGTATTTTAATAATAAAGATCTTTGATTTTTCGTGCTGCGTGTAACGTGCTCGACCGACGAACAAATTAAGAGTGCCGTGCTGGACTGACGAACAAATTTAGAGTGCCGTCGTGGACCGACTGCAAAGTTTCATATACATACTTTGTAAAGTAGTTATTTAGCCGAGGTAGAGATCTCAGTCTGTCCACGGCCCACGTCACAAGATATTTGTATTCAATATCAGGGACGCTCGCGAAATGGACGTAAGTGTCGTGATATTCGACCCGAAGTTTTGAGAAAAGCGCAGCAACGAGCGTCTCAGCGGTTAGGGGTCGTACAAGGTCAACCTTTGTACCAACACTTCTAGTCGTGCAAGCCGCGCTGTCGCTTTATTAGATGGCGACCACCGATTTATTTGACACATTAAACCTTTTCTTAGCACTCACAACCTCAAACAAAACGCATGCGAGTTTTTCGATTATTATACATTCCGTTTATTTTTCTAAGTCTTTCCACACTTCTTGCGCCTCGACCTCTATTCCTACTTATAAAACTTCTCGTACGATTTTTCTATTCCGCGATCGCGTCTTTTCTCTTGCGCGTCCTCTTTCCAACTGTCTGGTCTCGTCTCCACTACTTGCCGGTCTCGCGCTTGAGGTCAGCGCGCTTCTTCGCTGCCCTCGCTCGCGACAATTGGGTAGCGTGACCGCTACCCTGCCGTCCGGGTGTTTGGTCACGGAGTATACTACTTCTCCTAACGTCACCCTGAGTCGGTCCCGCGATGTCCGTTTTCTTCGGGGACGTAGCTCTCGTAAAATTTCTTCGACCGCATGTTGGGTCACTATGCCTCTATTCGGGTGGCATATCCAGTTCTCCGGGACTTCGGGTAGTGCTCCTACGTTTCCTTCGACAACTGTCAGGTCGAGGTTCTCCTCTGGTTCGACGTCTGCCGGGACGAGGTTCTCCTCCGGTTCGACGTCTGCCGCCTCCGACCATTGTCCCGGGGTCCATACGCGGCGTGAGTTCAGCCTTACGGTTGTCCCCGTGACTCACTCCTCCAGCCCTTCTTCCCATCCCAGCACACCTTCTTCCTCACTCTCTTCATCGCCCTCAGATTTGGGTTCGGCCGTGTCGTTGGGGCTCCCTTCCTATCGAGCTTTCATAAAAATTGTGGTTGTCACCACCTGTTGCATCATGTGGATGCCTTCCAGCGTGTCTGTCACCTCTTCCTCGTGCACGTATCTTGTTATGGCTGGTCCGTGCGCGCCCCAAGCCTCTTCCACCTTCGTCAACTTCGTTCAACGGTGCGTGCCTTCTTCTAGTCTTAGGATTGTTTCTTTGCTCATTTTCTCATCTGTACCCCAGCTAAAAAACTACTTTACAAGTGGCGCCCGAGCAGGGACTTAACGTGAAATAGGTATAGTACAAAATGGGAACAAAAACCCCAAACCTAAAGCTAACGGCGAGGGCAATAAAAGGTGCCAGATGGTCATTTGGCGCTGACGAAAAATTGCTCAAATGTGCAATTGTCGCGAAAAAAATTTTTTGACGTAGAATACGTCTTACGTTTCGGTATGAGTGTGCTATCCAAAAAAGTTGTTGTTGTAATATGGTTGCTTCACAAAATCGCTCATTGCTCATGAACTAATGAATAGATTTTCCTCAAATTAATTTTATTTTAAAGCCAAGGCTTCAACCTTTATTTTAAGCTATATATATATATGAAGTGATTACATTTTCTATTAAAAAAATGAGACCAAAAACATGCAAAATTTTGCATCATTTTGAAGACTTTAAATTGCTCTAGCAATCTCAATAATCAATCAATTAATCTGAGTTTTTCGAATTTAAGTTGAGATGAGGTAAACAAACATGCCCACATTCAAATTTCTAATAATTTTGCCAAATATATAACTTTTTAAGGCAAAAAATCAGTGTAAAAATCACTACTTTTTTTTCAATTGCACATTGCTCGAAAATTCCGCCAGAGAATCGATTAAAACTTGTTTTAATACAAAGTAGACTTGATTTCCTTTCGTTTGATATACATGCGGTCATGACTGATAGCTTCTAAATGTGGAAATTTCATTAAGATATTCGGGCATAATTAAATTTTCATACATAAATTCTTCCGTGCCAGGGGTGAACAAGCTCAGCTTAAGCGTCAGCCCCAAACAATTATAAAACAATAAAATATGTTTACCCCAATTCTGAAATTTGCGTGCAAGTTTTCGAAATCATTTTTTATTGTTTGTGTTGCACATTTAATTATGCTTTTGCACCAAAACAATAAATATGCCCGTGCAAAAATATCATATAAACTATCGTGAGTTAAACTATCGATAATTCGTCTTTACGGTGGCAGCCCTGATTTTCGCATCTTGTGAACAGTTACTGTGAATTAAATTAATTTAATTTAATTTAAATGAATATTGAAGAATGCCGCCTGTAAAAAGAAACGTAGCTTCGATGCGTAACAGAGAGAATATATTTTCTGCTTTGATTAATAGACAAGAATTTCACAGTTGACACCGAGGTGGACATGCTCATCGTAGGTGATTTTAATTTAGAAATGACAAATGATTGTTCATTTGCAGAATTTATGGATGAAAAATTCAAATTAAAGTATATTAAAAATGCAGCAACCACCTTAGCTCTAACCAATATAGATTTAGTATTTGCTAGAAATTTAAGTGTATCATTAATGAATTACATATCATACTTTTCCTTTAGATTTAAATATGCACAAATTTTGATGTAATAAATTATGTAAATATATATTTCTATTTCAAGTCAATGTTTGTTAAATTTATATCAGAGATGCTAACCAGTATTGCAGTAAAAAGGAAAAAATTAGCCAAATGACAACAAACACAATTAAAAATAAAATAAAACATCTATGTGGTTGTTGTTATTAGGCTACCGCTTCATAATTTTTGTTGCACAAGGACAGACGTATTTTACGGCTAACCTATGCGCCCGTGTGATCTGACACAGGCTGTCAATTATTTTTTTGTATGTGTCAAACGACGAATCGGTTTACGCTTAGAGTGCACGTGCAGCGAAGTTGACGGTAAAAGAAGACGTACCAACTAAGCGAACGGGAATAGCGAAACGATAGGCGTGAGTGTTCAGCGGTAAAAAGGCTAAATCGCGTGGAACAGAGTCAGTGGTGGAAAAGTGATCAAAGCGGAGCAGCGCGAGCGCTGACCGTGAGAGCGCAGCACACGCGAACACCCGAAGATTGGAATTGGTTTTTGCGCGGTAGCTGATTGCGATACAGTGTGACGAGAGTAGGAAAAAAAATTTAAATGAACAAAAATTTAAATAAAATTAAATAAAATTTAAATAAATTAAATAAAATTTAAATAAACTAAATAAAATTTAAATAAACAAAATTTAAATAAATTAAATAAAATTTGAATAAATTAAATAAAAATTTAATTAATATTAAAAAAAATTAAATAAAGTTTAATATAACTAAATTAAATAGAATTAAAAACAATTAAAATAAAAACGTACAAATCGACAAAAAATCACGAGCAACGACCGTGGAGCACAACAAAAGTTTAGAAGAAGAAGGATGCGACAACCCAGGCGTGGGTCTAGGATTGGTGTACTGCTGCCGTAAGGAGGATCTGGACGAATTGCTCAGGAGCTCAGCATAGAAAGCGCCGGCAAGGTAGAAGAGTTGCGAAAACGGGTATGTGATACAATAAAATTGGGGGGCCATAGCTCGTCAACCTGGAACCGGTTGGGCGGATGGGAGTGGAGGTTCGCCAAGGGTCAAGGGTCACCCGTCCCGCCCACTGTCAACGGTGAGGGGATGCGGCCAAGACAAAAATCGGAATCCGATTTGTTGGCGTTATCAAAGTCACTCGGGGAATTGCCAACAGCACCCAGCCACGAGCGGTTTACACCGGCCGTTGGCGGATATGTAGGTGGATTGACCCCGAACATACATGTAGTGCCACCTGTAGGAACGCCTGTGATTAATACCCAGGTGGGCCAGGCGGAGAATAGGCAAATGTACGAGCTCGAGGACAGTCACCGGCATTATATGGTCGTACCTGATCAGGTCAGGAAATGGGGTGTTAAGTTTGACGGTTACTCTGACCCACTCGCGTTCATTGAAAAGTAATACGTAAATAATATAACGAGAGCGATGAGCGAGGCTGTGACTGGCATGGCAGGTAGTTGGTTCTCAACGAGCGTATTAAGGGACGTGACGTGGGGAACGTCCAAAAACGAATTTTTAGAATTCTTTCTGTCTCGCCAATACTTTGAAAGGCTAGAGGATGAAATCAGGGCCCGCCGACAACGCGTAGGGGAAGGGTATAAAGAATACTTAGTCAACCTGAGGAGATTAATGCGGCACGCCAGCTATACTCCTGAGCAGGAGCTGAAAAGAGTATATGAGAATCTTTCTCGGGAGTACCGCCTCTATATTCGTCGGAGTGATTTAACAGACTTGTCTCAGCTAACACAGATAGCCTCGGAGTTTGAAAACATCCCGGGTCAGGTCCAAGGGGAGACGGGGTACAACCAGTCAAGGGGTCTTGGGTATCAGGGTAGGTCCGGAGGCATGGACACACCCGCCAAGCCGACTTATCCGTTTGGTGATGCTAATTCTGAGGTGCGCCGATGCGCCAGCCAAGGCGATCGAAAGAGCCGAGTTAGGGCCAGTGGGGGAGAAGGAGCAAGAAAGACGTGGCACCGGAGGCAAGAAGCGAGAGACTGTCCTGGGGACGCATCGCAGCAAGGACACCACGCTAGCCAAGCAAGGGGCCGGCCGAGACACAGTTACAGCCGTCAAGGAGCCATCGCTAGGCTAGGTGGAAAGTGCAGGAGCCAAGGCACCGCAAGGAGGAGACCCCAAGGCAGGATCATCATCGGAAGTAGACGCCGCGCAGGATTTGGTATGGCCAGCGGACTTGGAACCAGTCGGGCAGGAGTTTTTAAGGACAGAGTTGCAACTCTTCGAGGGATTGAAGGGCGTATCCAACGTAGCCGAGCATCGGATCATCATGAGGGATGACAAGCCGATCAAGCAGAGGTACTACCCCAAAAATCCGGCGATGCAACGTGTGATCGACCAACAGGTGAACGAACTGATAGAGGCGGGGGCAATCGAGCCGTCACGCAGCCCACACAGCACGCCCATAGTGCTCGTCCGCAAGAAGACAAAGGAGCGGAGGATGTGCGTGGACTATAGACAGCTCAACGCATGGATTTAAGCACGGGTACTGGCAAATCCCAATGGCGGCAAGCAGCAGAGAGTACACCGCGTTCACAGTGCCAGGTCGAGGACTGCTTCAAGTCATGCCATTCGGTTTGCATTTTGTCGGTGCGACCTTTTAGAGAGGATTAGATACGGTTATAGGCCCGGAGATGGAGCCGCATGCGTTCGCCTACTTAGACAACATAATAGTGATCAGCGCAACAAAAGAGCAACACATAGCAGACTTGAGAGAAGTATTCCGACGGATGAGAGAGGCCAATCTCAAACTTAATCAAAAAAAATGTTCGTTTTTCCAGAGGAAGCTGGTATACCTAGGACATATGGTGAGCGAAAAAGGAATCCAGACGGACCCCTCAAAAGTGGAAGCCACGAAAAATCTTAAGGCACCCAAAAACCTGAAAGAGACGGACGCGAGTGACTACGGCTTCGGAGCGGTCCTCACGCAAACCATTGATCAGCTGGTCATAGCGTACGCCAGCCGGAAACTGTCAAAGGCCGAGTCGAACTATTCGGCCACAGAGAAGGAGCGCTTGGCGATCGTGTGGGCGATCAGGAAACTCAAATGCTACCTTGAAGGATACCGATTTGAGGTGATCACAGACCACATGGCATTAAAATGGTTGGATTCCATTGAGAGCCCCACAGGAAGGATAGCGCGCTGGGCTTTAGAGCTACAGCAATACCAGTTCGACGTCAAATACAGGAAAGGCAAACTCAACGTGGTGGCAGACGCTTTGTCGCGAGACCCGTTGGAGCAGCTCCAGCAAGCCATTGTTCAACAGTTCCCCGGAGGGTGGATTCCAAAGATGCTGGAAAAGATAGCCAAGGAACCATCTAAGTATACAGACTACGTGGAAGAAAACGGACAGCTATACGGCCACCGCGCGGATGACGAAAACTACATCCCGTGGAAGCTCTGTGTAAGCGAGGAACAAAGGAAGAGACTTCTACTGGAATGCCACGACGCGCCGACGGGCGGGCATCAAGGAGTTTGCAAGACGATCATGAGGCTAACCCAACTGTACTACTGGCCTGACCCGCCAGGTGGCGGAGCCAATGGCAATTCTGTGCGCAGATTTCGTGGGCCCCTTACCGCGATCAAAACAAGGTAACACGATGTTATTGGTATTTCACGACGCAATCACAAAGTGGGTGGAATTGGTCCCCCTGAGACGAGCAACAGCGGCCACGTTGCAGAAGGCTTTTCGCGAACGCATCTTATGCAGGTTCGGAGTGCCAAAGAGGTTCGTTTGCGACAACAGAGTGTAGTTCGCAAGTCGGATTTTCAAAGCGTATTTGAACTCCCTTGGCGTAGAGATGGAAAACACCGCCCCATACTGCCCTCAGGGGAGCCCAACCGAGAGGACCAACAGGACGGTAAAGACGATAATCGCGCAATATGTTTCCGGAAATCAAAGTTCGTGGGACCAGTTGATACCCGAAATATCGCTAGCCGTCAACTCGAGCATCGCGGACTCAACAGGATTCTCCCCAGCATTCTTGATGCAAGGAAGGGAACCTAGTTTGCCAGCAACGTTGTACGAGGAGAGAACGCCAGGGACAGGAAGCACACCGCAAACGCCGGAATAAAGAGCAAATAGGCTAAAGGAGGTGTTCGACATAGCGCGAAGCAACCAGCAGCGTGCCTCAAAGGATCAAGGGAGAAATTACAACCTGCGACGAAGGGAATGGAGACCGACGATCAACGAGCTTGTCTTGTTGAGGACGCACCAACTCTCGAAGGCCAGCGACGGATTCGCCGCTAAGTTAGCACCGAAGTACGAGGGACTTCCAGCAAGACGGAGAAGAGGCCGAAACGAGTCGGGGAGAAGCATAACCAGAGAAAACAAAAAAAAAAAAAAAAAACCCAACAAAACTCTTATACTTACCCACAACGTTTCAAAACATACAGCGAAAATTTCAATAGTAATTCCGTAATCCCAACAGAAAATGAGCAAAGAAACAATCCTAAGACTAGAAGAAGGCACGCACCGTCGAACGAAGTTGACGAAGGTGGAAGAGGCTTGGGGCGCGCACGGACCAGCCATAACAAGATACGTGCACGAGGAAGAGGTGACAGACACGCTGGAAGGCATCCACATGATGCAACAGGTGGTGACAACCACAATTTTTATGAAAGCTCGATAGGAAAGGAGCCCCAACGACACGGCCGAACCCAAATCTGAGGGTGACGAAGAGAGTGAGGAAGAAGGTGTGCTGGGATGGGAAGAAGGGCTGGAGGAGTTAGTCACGGGGAGGCTGAACTCACGCCGCGTATGGACCCCGGGACAATGGTCGGAGGCGGCAGACGTCGAACCGGAGGAAAACCTCGTCCCGGCAGTCGTCGAACCAGAGGAGAACCTCGACCTGACAGTTGTCGAAGGAAACGTAGGAGCACTACCCGAAGTCCCGGAGAACTGGATATGCCACCCGGATAGAGGCATAGTGACCCAACATGCGGTCGAAGAAATTTTACGAGAGCTAAGTCCCCGAAGAAAACGGACATTGTGGGACCGACTCAGATTGACGGTAGGAGAAGTAGTATACTCCGTGACCAAACACCCGGACGGCAGGGTAGCGGTCACGAAGAAAGGGGGGGGGGGGGGGGTGTGAGGTAGGCCCGGCGCAAGCCTCCCACATATTGAGTCATTGAAGACTATTATGAATTATGGTTTCTACTTATATACACACACAGTGAGTCATTGAAGACTACTAGTATTTATGGTTTATACTTACATACGTACACATTGAGTCATTGAAGAAAACATGAATTATTACTCAAAACTTTATCGTTACGTACATACTTATACTAAAACATATTACTAAAACATATTACTAAAAGCATTACTCAAAACTCTATCATTACATACATACTTATACTAAAACATATTATTACTTAAAAACTTAATAGACAAAGAGAATAAGAATAGGCTAAGCAATGCGCCAGCGCAGCAAGAGGGCCAGGCAGCGAAGCTGACGACAAAGAGCGAGGGCGCGCTCGCGACACGCGACCCAACTGTCGCGAGCGAGGGCAGCGAAGAAGCGCGCTGACCTCAAGCGCGAGACCGGCAAGTAGTGGAGACGAGACCAGACAGTTGGAAAGAGGACGCGCAAGAGAAAAGACGCGATCGCGGAATAGAAAAATCGTACGAGAAGTTTTATAAGTAGGAATAGAGGTCGAGGCGCAAGAAGTGTGGAAAGACTTAGAAAAATAAACGGAATGTATAATAATCGAAAAACCCGCATGCGTTTTGTTTGAGGTTGTTAGTGCTAAGAAAAGGGTTAATGTGTCAAATAAATCGGTGGTCGCCATCTAATAAAGCGACAGCGCGGCTTGCACGACTAGAAGTGTTGGTACAAAGGTTGACCTTGTACGACCCCTAACCGCTGAGGCGCTCGTTGCTGCGCTTTTCTCAAAACATCGGGTCGAATATCACGACACTTACGTCCATTTCGCGAGCGTCCCTGATATTGAATACAAATATCTTGTGACGTGGGCCGTGGACAGACTGAGATCTCTACCTCGGCTAAATAACTACTTTACAAAGTTCATATTAAGTTTATACTACCCTTTCAACTTGGACACATCGTTAGCAAGACTTTTTACAGCTATTCTCTGCCGCTACACCAATACAATCATACTCAGATGAATATGTATATGAAACTTTGCAGTCGGTCCACGACGGCACTCTAAATTTGTTCGTCAGTCCAGCTCGGCACTCTTAATTTGTTCGTCGGTCGAGCACGTTACAGCGCAGCACGAAAAATCAAAGATCTTTATTATTAAAATACGTCTTTACAGTTCGATGTGCAAAATATAACTCAACTTATGCTAGTGTTTTGAATATTGAAGAAACCTCGTATTGCGACGTTTTCTTTGTTACAATTATGCATGCTCAGCTATTTGGAGTGGAATATTTTGGGAAGTCGTGAACTACGCTTCGCACAAGGATCGAATTACATTTGGACTTTAGTCGGCTATTTCAAAAGTGGCGTGATCAAGTGGCGTGATTGATTTTATTGGTTTGCCTTTTTCGGGTGCATAGCTTTATGTTATTGATTCTGTTTACCTGGCATACGTGCTTGCTTAGAATATGACTTAATTATCTACGGACTTTTAACAAGAAGTTTTAAGTTTGCGTGTGCTTAAATTTATACATATGTTAGTGTTTATCGTTAGAACAATGCTTGTGCATTGTTTGTTATATTTATGCTGTTATATGTATGTGGAGTGGAGGTTGACAAGAGAGTTCTGCAAGAACTGCCGGCAAGCAGCAGAGAGTACACCGCGTTCACAGTGCCAGGTCGAGGACTGTTTCAAGTCATGCCATTCGGTTTGCATTTTGTCGGTGCGACTTTTCAGAGAGGATTAGATACGGTTATAGGCCCGGAGATGGAGCCGCATGCGAGAGGCCAATCTCAAACTTAATCAAAAAAAATGTTCGTTTTTCCAGAGGAAGCTGGTATACCTAGGACATATGGTGAGCGAAAAAGGAATCCAGACGGACCCCTCAAAAGTGGATGCCACGAAAAATCTTAAGGCACCCAAAAACCTGAAAGAGACGGACGCGAGTGACTACGGCCTCGGAGCGGTCCTCACGCAAACCATTGATCAGCTGGTCATAGCGTACGCCAGCCGGAAACTGTCAAAGGCCGAGTCGAACTATTCGGCCACAGAGAAGGAGTACTTGGCGATCGTGTGGGCGATCAGGAAACTCAAATGCTACCTTGAAGGATACCGATTTGAGGTGATCACAGACCACATGGCATTAAAATGGTTGGATTCCATTGAGAGCCCCACAGGAAGGATAGCGCGCTGGGCTTTAGAGCTACAGCAATACCAGTTCGACGTCAAATACAGGAAAGGCAAACTCAACGTGGTGGCAGACGCTTTGTCGCGAGACCCGTTGGAGCAGCTCCAGCAAGCCGTTGTTCAACAGTTCCCCGGAGGGTGGATTCCAAAGATGCTGGAAAAGATAGCCAAGGAACCATCTAAGTATACAGACTACGTGGAAGAAAACGGACAGCTATACGGCCACCGCGCGGATGACGAAGACTACATCCCGTGGAAGCTCTGTGTAAGCGAGGAACAAAGGAAGAGACTTCTACTGGAATGCCACGACGCGCCGACGGCCGGGCATCAAGGAGTTTGCAAGACGATCATGAGGCTGTCCCAACGGTACTACTGGCCTGGGATGTTCAGATGATGCAGCCAGGTATGTCAAATGTTGCGAAAAATGCCAACTGTTCAAGACCGAACAAAAGAAGCCAGCCGGACACATGCTAACCCGCCAGGTGGCGGAGCCAATGGCAATTCTGTGCGCAGATTTCGTGGGCCCCTTACCGCGATCAAAACAAGGTAACACGATGTTATTGGTATTTCACGACGCAATCACAAAGTGGGTGGAATTGGTCCCCCTGAGACGAGCAACAGCGGCCACGTTGCAGAAGGCTTTTCGCGAACGCATCTTATGCCGGTTCGGAGTGCCAAAGAGGTTCGTTTGCGACAACAGAGTGTAGTTCGCAAGTCGGATTTTCAAAGCGTATTTGAACTCCCTTGGCGTAGAGATGGAAAACACCGCCCCATACTGCCCTCAGGAGAGCCCAACCGAGAGGACCAACAGGACGGTAAAGACGATGATCGCGCAATATGTTTCCGGAAATCAAAGTTCGTGGGACCAGTTGATACCCGAAATATCGCTAGCCGTCAACTCGAGCATCGCGGACTCAACAGGATTCTCACCAGCATTCTTGATGCAAGGAAGGGAACCTCGTTTGCCAGCAACGTTGTACGAGAAGAGAACGCCAGGGACAGGAAGCACACCGCAAACGCCGGAACAAAGGGCAAATAGGCTAAGGGAGGTGTTCGACATAGCGCGAAGCAACCAGCAGCGTGCCTCAAAGGATCAAGGGAGAAATTACAACCTGCGACGAAGCGAATGGAGACCGACGATCAACGAGCTTGTCTTGTTGAGGACGCACCAACTCTCGAAGGCCAGCGACGGTTTCGCCGCTAAGATAGCACCGAAGTACGAGGGACTTCCAGCAAGACGGAGAAGAGGCCGAAACGAGTCGGGGAGAAGCATAACCAGAGAAAACAAAAAAAAAAAAAAAAAACCCAACAAAACTCTTATACTAACCCACAACGTTTCAAAACATACAGATAAAATTTCAATAGTAATTCCGTAATAACCAACAATTATGTTTCTCCCAACAGAAAATGAGCAAAGAAACAATCCTAAGACTAGAAGAAGGCACGCACCGTCGAACGAAGTTGACGAAGGTGGAAGAGGCTTGGGGCGCGCACGGACCAGCCATAACAAGATACGTGCACGAGGAAGAGGTGACAGACACGCTGGAAGGCATCCACGTGATGCAACAGGTGGTGACAACCACAATTTTTATGAAAGCTCGATAGGAAGGGAGCCCCAACGACACGGCCGAACCCAAATCTGAGGGCGACGAACAGAGTGAGGAAGAAGGTGTGCTGGGATGGGAAGAAGGGCTGGAGGAGTTAGTCACGGGGACAACCGTAAGGCTAAACTCACGCCGCGTATGGCATAGTAAATTAAAGTGTCAAGATTGGAGTTCTACGATAACTAGGGGGCTGGCAAATCGATAAGCTCGATAACCCAAAATCGGTAGATCCAGTTATTTCAAAAGCGCTTTCACCTAGAACTACCAAATTCGGGGAGAAGATAGCTACTAACAACCCCCAAAAAACTGCATCAAAAATTTTGGAGCCACGCCCAACCATTCCGCAGTTTTAAAATAAAAATGCCTATATCTCCCAAAGTTTTTGAGCTAGAGCCACCAAATTTGTTGCCAAGATAGGTGTTGCCGACACTCAACCGAATTCATCTTTGGATGCCATGCTTATCCATACTGTTCTAGCCCCTTTCAACCGCCCCAACTTTCATAGTGTTTTATCTTGAGTCACCAGATTTGGTAGGAAGATAACTCGTAACGACCCCTAAAAACTGCATCAAAATTTTGGAGCCACTCCCACCCATTCCGCCCCCAGCCGCCCCGCGGCTTAAAAACAGAAATGCCTATATCATCAACAGTTTTTGAGCTGGAGCCCCCAAATTTAATGCCAAGGTAGGTGATGACAACTCCCAAACAAACCGAAAAAATTCTTTGGATGCCACGCTTATCAATAACGCCCTAGCCGCCCCCACGCTTTGTTAAAATCGGTTATGCGAGTATCTTCCAAGGTAACGTTGAGCTAGAGTCACAAAATTTGGTGGGAAGATAACAGTTAACGACCTCCAAAAAACTGCATCAAAGTTTTGGAGCCACGCCCCCCCCCCCCCCCCCCCTTCCTCAACCATTCCGCAGTTAAAAAATATAAATGCCTTTTCCTTCCACAGCTTTTGAGCTAAATCCACCAAATTTTGTGCCAAGATTGTAGACGTAGAAACCCAACAAAATGGCATGCCGCCCCAACCCAAACAGCCCCAGCCGCCCTTCCCCCAAATTTTACTAAGTTTGAGCTAGAGTCACCATATTTGGTAGGAGGATAGCAATGGACATATACATAGATCTGCAGCAAAAATTTGGATGCCACGCACCCAAAACGGCTCCAGCCCCCCTTTCCCTAATATTTACAAACTTTGAGCTAGAGTCACCAAATTTGGAAGGAAGATAGCTTTTTGGCAACCCCATCTGCATCAGACAATCTTTGAAGCAGCGTACACCCCTGCCGCACCCGCAACCCATTGCAATCAGGTCTCTTTTAATCTAATTTGCGTCCGACTGCAACGTTTCTACTTGCTATATATTTATTACAGAAATACATACATGTGTACATGCCCAATCAATATCAATATTATACATACATACATAGTTCAATCAAGAAAAAGAAAAATTAAATAAAAACTCGAAAAAATTTAAAGAATAGCATGAACTCACAAGACATATTCATAATAACTTGCTTTTTCCCTAAAGGGGCAACAACTGTTGATTTTTTTTTTGGCATACTTACTTGTAGCCTGTTTGACAAACCATGAAATTTTCAACAAGTTCTGTTGGAAAAACATTTTTCAACAAATCCACGCTGTTCATAATCATAATTTTCGAAACCAAATCCTGTGGCACACTGCACAACTAGCACACAATTTGTTGTCCATAAACCTTTTCTTGAACTCAGCATCAGCTAGAATGCAATCCGTCATTCTTGTAAGTCTTGCTGAGTAAGCTTCAGTTTCTTCTAGTTCGTTCAATTGGTTGTCACCAAGATGTTTACGTTTTTCCCGATATCGTCGATTTGCCTCAGATATAGAGTTAGGAAAAGAGATATATCGTAGGCTAGTTTTGCTTAAAGGCCCGAACGTGAACTGAATTGAGCTTGAACTCAGAAAACAGCTGATCAATTCAACTAAACGTCAAACACTGTTTGCTGGTTACCCAAAACTCGAACTGAGTTGAACCAACAAGAATTCATATAATAGAGCGTTCAAATGCAAAAATTCTGATATAGAGTTGGGAAGTCGTTTAGCAGCTACCACGCTCTCAGAGAAAAATATCGCAGGCTAGTTTTACTTAGGTCGTCCCTTTTCTTTGTATACCTGCTTGCGTATCGTTTTTGCCGCTAGCCCTTGAGTAGCAAGGCACTAGTGCGTTTACCCAAATTACATTTACATATACATATATATTTGTATGTGCAAATGTGCGTTTGTTATGTTTGAAGTTTTGGTGGGCTTGGGCTTTGAAATAATTTTTGATATTTCATTTCGACTAGGTATCATAAGCATGTGAGTGTGTCCCTTTGTGAATAAATGTGCATGTATAATTGTATGCGTAGCATTGGCATTGTCATTCATTGACCTGCTACGGTCGTCATGAATAAGGACAATTTAATTAAATGCAATTATGTTTCTATACTAATAAAATATATGTATTTTAAATCAATTTCATGATCAATATTGTACAATTGATTCGCCTTCTCACATTAAGCTCAAGAAACTTGGTTCGTAAGGTGCATAACAATTGCTAGTGCAAGTGTTTTGTGGGGTGGACAGGCATCAAAAGGTCACAAAATACTTTAGGCAGGCAAACTTTCATTCATATCTAAGAGCCATATTTATTTGAAGAAAAAATACGCAGCCTTGTGGCAAACACTTGTCCCTCCTTTTTTTCATCCCTCATTAATGCGCTTGGGTAAAAACAAACAAAAGACTTTGACTGCGAAGGCAGTCAAATATCAGATCTGCGGCTGCTGATCATTCATACTCTACCTGCTGGCTTGTCGTTGCTGAGACGCTAACGCTGCTGTATGAAAAATTACCCTTTGTATAAATATTCAATAATTGTCAAGGAAGTTTCTCACGTTTAGCTATAGAGTTGCACAAGGTTCATATAAGTCGATACCACCCTTCCATTATGGGAAGCAGCAGGTATATTCAAGTAAATGTCTAAAATAGCCAGTTTCACAATTATAGAAAATTTTGTTTCAACAACAGCAACGACAAGCCAGCAGG
The DNA here is from genome assembly GCA_035044585.1 of Scaptomyza polygonia. Lineage (NCBI taxonomy): Eukaryota > Metazoa > Arthropoda > Insecta > Diptera > Drosophilidae > Scaptomyza > Scaptomyza polygonia. The sequence continues at coordinate 40,966 of JAWNNU010000890.1, read as the reverse complement.
TTGTTGTTTTGTTTCAGTTGCGCTTCGCGTTCAGCGGCCCGTCGATTAAAGGAGTGGCGAAGGGTCAGCGGAAAGCATGAACGTACAGAAGTTTGTTATAACATAAAGAAGTGCAATGTTAACAATATGTGTATATTTATTATTAATTGCTATATTTGTTACTATTTATTACAGGTTTCTTATAACTATTGAAATAACTTAGAACTAATAAAACATATACAAACATAATTACATTTAATCCGCAAATATATTAAAAATACAATGACACATTATAACCGATGTGATGATTGTATATAAATGTTATAAATTTATAATCGAATCATATCAAAGCAATCCATGCAAGATAAAGTATTTCTCACAAGCAGCAACAACAATGTCTCGCCACCCAAAATTCTATCAACGCATATTTCTTCGCTCACAAGCAGCAAGTTTATACATATGTGTGTACGCCTGTACGCCGCGCATCGCTGGCAAAATGCAACAAAAAGTACAACAACCAAAAGTTTTTTTTACTAGTTTTTGTTGCTTTTCGGCAACGCTGTAGGCGCGGTCTGTATTCTTGTTATTTTCACAAAATTGTAAATCGGCAGTTCTTGAGTTTTGCTTCAATATGCTTATTAAAGTCAAAGTTGGAAGGGTAGTATAAATTTAATATTAACCTTGTGCAATTGAATAGCAAAACTTGAAATTCTTTAATATTATTTCAATTCTACATGTTTATTCTAGCATTGTTTATTGTTTATATTCTAGCACAAACAATATATATATTTAAATCATATATTAGATTTTTCATTGACAATTATTGAAAATTGGTTCAAGGGGTATTTTTTATTTGTGCAGCTTGTGCGTCTCAGCACCGACAAGCCAGCGCGTTGTTGTTTTGTTCAGTTTCCCTTTGCGTTCAGCGGCCCGTCGATTAAAGGAGAGGCGGCGGGTCAGCGGACACTTAAACGGTAAAAAGTTGTTGGTACATATTGTATGCAAGTGCGATTGATACATATATTTCTTGCTGGGCCTGCCTGCCGAGGTTTTTGCTATTTTTGATATTTTCCCTTAACATATGTACCAATGCACTACTGAATACACTTTCGTAATTTGTTTGCAACTTTGCGTAACTGTATGGCAAGGGTTGTTGGAAAGTGTCATAGGGTAAATATTGGGAAGAGTATGAATGAGCAGCAATAGCAAAACTGATATTTGACTGCCTTGGAAGACAAAATCTTATGTCTGCTATGTGTTGCTCTTTTGTTGCGCTGATCACTATTATGTCGTCTAAGTAGGCGAACGCATAATCCTCTCTGAAAAGTCGCACCGACCGAATGCCATGACTTGAAACAGTCCTCGACCTGGCACTGTGAACGCGGTGTACTCTCTGTTGCTTGCCGCCATTGGGATTTGCCAGTACCCGTGCTTCAAATCCATGCGTTGAGCTGTCTATAGTCCACGCACATCCTACACTCCTTTGTCTTCTTGCGGACGAGCACTATGGGCGCGCTGTGTGGGCTGCGTGACGGCTCGATTGCCCCCGCCTCTATCAGTTCGTTCACCTGTTGGTCGATCACACGTTGCATCGCCGGATTTTTGGGGTAGTACCTCTGCTTGATCGGCTTGTCATCCCTCATGATGATCCGATGCTCGGCTACGTTGGATACGCCCTTCAATCCCTCGAAGAGTTGCAACTCTGTCCTTAAAAACTCCTGCCCGACTGGTTCCAAGTCCGCTGGCCATACCAAATCCTGCGCGGCGTCTACTTCCGATGATGATCCTGCCTTGGGGTCTCCTCCTTGCGGTGCCTTGGCTCCTGCACTTTCCACCTAGCCTAGCGATGGCTCCTTGACGGCTGTAACTGTGTCTCGGCCGGCCCCTTGCTTGGCTAGCGTGGTGTCCTTGCTGCGATGCGTCCCCAGGACAGTCTCTCGCTTCTTGCCTCCGGTGCCACGTCTCTCTTGCTCCTTCTCCCCCACTGGCCCTAACTCGGCTCTTTCGATCGCCCTGGCTGGCGCATCGGCGCACCTCAGAATTAGCATCACCAAACGGATTAGTCGGCTTGGCGGGTGTGTCCATGCCTCCGGACCTACCCTGATACCCAAGACCCCTTGCCTAGTTGTACCCCGTCTCCCCTTGGACCTGACCCGGGATGTTTTCAAACTCCGAGGCTATCTGTGTTAGCTGAGACAAGTCTGTTAAATCACTCCGACGAATATAGAGGCGGTACTCCCGAGAAAGATTCTCATATACTCTTTTCAGCTCCTGCTCAGGAGTATAGCTGGCGTGCCGCATTAATCTCCTCAGGTTGACTAAGTATTCTTTATACCCTTCCCCTACGCGTTGTCGGCGGGCCCTGATTTCATCCTCTAGCCTTTCAAAGTATTGGCGAGACAGAAAGAATTCTATAAATTCGTTTTTGGACGTTCCCCACGTCACGTCCCTTAATACGCTCGTTGAGAACCAACTACCTGCCATGCCTGTCACAGCCTCGCTCATCGCTCTCGTTATATTATTTACGTATTACTTTTCAATGAACGCGAGTGGGTCAGAGTAACCGTCAAACTTAACACCACATTTCCTGACCTGATCAGGTACGACCATATAATGCCGGTGACTGTCCGCGAGCTCGTACATTTGCCTATACTCCGCCTGGCCCACCTGGGTATTAATCACAGGCGTTCCTACAGGCGGCACTACATGTATGTTTGGGGTCAATCCACCTACATATCCGCCAACGGCCGGTGTAAACCGCTCGTGGCTGGGTGCTGTTGGCAATTCCCCGAGTGACTTTGATAACGCCAACAAATCGGATTCCGATTTTTGTCTTGGCCGCATCCCCTCACCGTTGACAGTGGGCGGGACGGGTGACCCTTGACCCTTGGCGAACCTCCACTCCCATCCGCCCAACCGGTTCCAGGTTGACGAGCTATGGCCCCCCAATTTTATTGTATCACATACCCGTTTTCGCAACTCTTCTACCTTGCCGGCGCTTTCTATGCTGAGCTCCTGAGCAATTCGTCCAGATCCTCCTTACAGCAGTAGTACACCCATCCTAGACCCACGCCTGGGTTGTCGCATCCTTCTTCTTCTAAACTTTTGTTGTGCTCCATGGTCGTTGCTCGCGATATTTTGTCGATTTGTACGTTTTTATTTTAATTGTTTTTAATTCTATTTAATTTAGTTATATTAAACTTTATTTAATTTTTTTTAATATTAATTAAATTTTTATTTAATTTATTAAAATTTTATTTAATTTATTTAAATTTTGTTTATTTAAATTTTATTTAATTTATTTAAATTTTATTTAATTTATTTAAATTTTATTTATTTAAATGTTATTTATTTAAATTTTATTTTATTTATTTAAATTTTATTTAATTTATTTAAATTTTATTTAATTTATTTAAATTTTATTTAATTTATTTAAATTTTATTTAATTTTATTTAAATTTTTGTTCATTTAAATTTTTTTTTCCCACTCTCGTCACACTGTATCGCAATCAGCTACCGCGCAAAAACAAATTCCAATCTTCGGGTGTTCGCGTGTGCTGCGCTCTCACGGTCAGCGCTCGCGCTGCTCCGCTTTGATCACTTTTCCACCACTGACTCTTCCACGCGATTTAACCTTTTTACCGCTGAACACTCACGCCTATCGTTTCGCTATTCCCGTTCGCTTAGTTGGTACGTCTTCTTTCAACGTCAACTTCGCTGCACGTGCACTCTAAGCGTAGACCGATTCGTCGTTTGACACATACAAAAAAAATTTTTTCGCTTCAATTGTACATTTGGGCAATTTTTCGTCAGCGCCAAATGACCATCTGGCACCTTTTATTGCCCTCGCCGTTAGTTTTAGGTTTGGGGTTTTTGTTCCCATTTTGTACTATACCTCTTTCACGTTAAGTCCCTGCTCGGGCGCCACTTGTAAAGTAGTTTTTTAGCTGGGGTACAGATCTCAGTCTGTCCACGGCTCACGTCACAAGATATTTATATTCAATATCAGGGACGCTCATGAAATGGAGGTTAATGTCGCGACGTTTGTTGGACAGCGCAGAAAGCAAGCGCCTCGATGTCTAGGGGGCATACGAGGTCGACCTTCGTACTAAACTTTCTGATCGCGCACCGGCGCTTTCGTTTGTTGAAGGGTGCGGCCAGCCGTTTTTATTTGGTATACTTATAGTTCACGCTCTTCCTATTACCAATAACATCAAACAAAACGCATGCGGGTTTGGGGTCATTTCACTTTCCTTTTATTCTTCAAATCTTTTCACGTTACTTACACTTAAGTCTTTCTCTATTCTTATTTCTATCTTCTTTCCCTTTTTTTACTACTCCACGATCGCGTCTGCTCAGTTGCGTGTTCTCGTTCCAACTCCCTCGCCGGTCTCGCACTTGAGGTCAGCGGGCTTCTTTGTCTGCACTTGCTCGCTACTCATATTTATTTATCTGATGCTAACAAATCGAAAGTAATAGTAATGATTCGTACATAATTCAGTAACAAGTGTGTAAATACTAATTCATAAGTAAGTTCGTATTTCAGCATAAGTATGTATGTAATGATAAGCAATAAGTATTTAAGTCATGATAAGTAATAAGTGTTTAAATAATAATTCATAATAGTCTTCTTTGTTAATAACTCAATGTGAGGGAGGCTCGCGCCGGGCCTAAACACTTCAACACTCACAAGTTGAGTATTCAAGACACCAGTGCTGCAAATTCGCGCTTTCGAGCTTTTGCAACACAAAGTGAACACCCTAATGGCCGGTTTCTCAATGTCCAGTTAAAGTGCCTATTAGTTAATCTCGGCATAACTTTAATGCTCGTGCTAAATCAGTTTGGTTTTCTCAATGCAAAGTTAACCTTATTCGTTCAGATACTATCGCTCTAATAGTGCTGCCAACTAATTACGAGGAAATCAGCTGTTTGGTGTGGTATTTGTTTTGTTTTGTGAGTGTCAAATTCGAAACAAATGCTTAAAACATTAACTTTATTGAGCGCGGCTAAAATATATAAGCGCCAACGTAAGAAACACGTTTCGGTTGCTGAGAAGCATGCAGTTAATGTGCTTGTGAAGTCAAACCAAAATATTTTGTATAATAATAAAACATATACAATGCAAGTGACGGCTTGAATCAGGTAATTGCCTAACGATGGTTTTAGCGATATTTATATCGGCCCTTTAACGAACGATAAATGTTAGCCGGCACTCAGGCATCGGTTAAGTTTATCGCACGCTAAGCCCTAAACGAACATTGAGAAACTCAATTTTGACTAAACTTGGGATAGTTACGCTAACCGGACATTGGGAAATCGGCCCTAATTAAGTTTATGTAAATTAATAATATGCTTTATCAAAAAAATTTACGGTTAACGAACGTAAGTGTGAAAGAGTTGATGCAATGAGCACGATAAAACGGTAAAACCCAACTGCTCGTATGTCGGTTAAGAGCTGACAAAAGAGGGAGAGGACTGATGCTGAATTGCATAAGCAAGAAATTTAGAAAGTTAGTAGACGAAAGAAAACACGGATTAATCACAGAATAAGCAAATGCAAATGTTTTTAAAAGCAACTGCAGCGTTAGTTCTACTGCAATTTAAAATTTCTTTAAGTCAGCAACTATTATTATGCACAGGTAAATATATACAACGTATATTTGCGATCACTGCTAGAATTGTTTACCACATAAAACCAAGTAATACTCCGTACACAAACAAAAGAAAACAATAGCTTATTGAGACCGCTCAAAAACACAACCGTCACCAACGAAAGACCAATGCTTATTTTGATGATATGATGAGAAATATGATAACAGAAATCACTTCAATGTTGCCATTGGGCTGTTTAATAAAGATTATAAGCATTGTGGCGCTTTGAAATTTGCAAAGGAAACACCAGGAATGTGTTGATTTAACGGGAAAGTAGTGTTGACAAAGTTACTGAACCACCTGAGCTGCTATTAAGTAACTTCAAAGAAACAATTTAAAAAACTAAGAATATTTGTGGGTCTTTATGAATTAAAATTTGTTAAATGGAAGCTCGACTGAAAATGTTTAGAACAAAAACCATTTTAATATATAAAGATAATTGGTCATTATATTTTTAAAAATTCATTTTATTTTTTCGGTGCTGTAGCGTTTATGAGTTTGTCATCGTTCTGAGGTTTATCTTCCACTAATTGTTTGGTCGGAAATGTTGACGTTAAAGACGGCGGCTTACGTGTTTCCTTAACGGATTTGCTATCCGCATCAGGTAACGGTTGCTTTAAAGTGGCATTGATGCCGCATTCGCATTCACACCACGGTGGGACCAGTAGGTGATATTTTCGCTTTGGTTCGTGATTAGGCATTATTTTCGTTTGTTCCAGATGCGACGGCCCATGCTGCAATTCATCAATGTTTTGTAAATGGGCAACACGTAAATCCTCTCCATCAATTATAGATTTGTTCTTTAGATTGGCAAAGCTACACGCCTAGACAAGCTTATCTCTTGCCAAGGTATACACTGTTTCCAATAAAAGTCCAACGGCGTCTGAATCGACTTGAGCAAAATGGTTGTGCAGCACACGGAAACTTCTAATTCATTGTGATTAAATTCATTTTTCCATTTTGTCCTGGAAAGTTTTGACAAACCCATGATTGCCTCAATATTTGCTTATTTTGACTGTTGCTGTTTCAGAGAGTCAGCACTGGGTAGCTATTGTCTAGATTGGTGTTATACGATAACTGGGAAGCTGGCAATTCGATAAATTCGATAACTAAAAACCGATAAATAAAACCTTATAGCTAAAACTAACGAATTTCGAAAAAAGATAGTTACAAACAACCTCCAAAATATTGCATCCAAATTTTTGAAGAAACGCCCACCCATTCAGCCCCCCGCAGTTTAAGAACATAAACGCCTATATTTTCCATGGTTTTGAGCTAGAACCACCAAATTTGGTGCCAAGATAGGTGATGATGACCCCCAATCTAATTCATAAAATCCCATTCATTCGGCCCTAGCCGCCCCCAACCACCACAACGCTTCGCTAAGAAACGTAATGAGTGTATCTTCCACAGTATTTGAGCTAGATTCGCTAAATTTGGTGGGAAGATAACTATTAACGACCCCCAAAAAATGTATCAAAGTTTTGGAGGCCCGTCCCCTCATTCCGCCCCAAGCCCTCACGCAGTTGAAAAACAGAAATGCTTATATCTTTCACAGCTTCTGAGCTAGAGCCACCAAATTTGGTGCCAAGATTGGTGATGAAAAAACCCGAAAAATTTGGATGATGGCCACCAAAGGTGTGGAATAGACGAAAGAATAGACGAAAGATAAACAACGAGAATATTGTTTTCAGAGTAAAGAATTTTTTGAAATATTTTTTGCCGTGACAATGCTGACACGTGATCACGCATGTGCTTGAGTTTTTTTTTATCACGCAACATGATTTATGGGAGTTGTAGTGAAATCACTCGCGTAAAATCCGGTATTACAAAAAGTAGTAGACTTATGTGGTGTTCACACAACGGTTTGCGTCTTGCGTTTTGCGTTAAATGGCAAGAAGCAGCTTCTTGCCCATACAGATAGCATAGGGGCCTAGTGGTGACAAAAAGTTGCGTATAGTTTGGACGTAGTTGCGTGTATTCAATATACGTAATTTATACATTCGATTGACTCAAAAGGAACTGCCCATTTCGTATATCGTTCTCAACTATCACCACTGATATAATGGCTGGAGCGAATGGAATTGTTGAGTCTCCTTACAGCCCGTCATGCGGAATGACGGAATGAATTATTTATTCTTAATATAAGAATACTTACTAAATGCACTGCGGCTCCAAATGCGAGTTTGGAACAGCAGATCGATGTGTCTCCTGGCGTCCCCAGTCAGCGGGTAACAGACATTAGTGTGATCGAGTCCATGGTACCGCGGTTTTCGGCAGACAACGCTTACGATGTAAACAAGTGGATCAGCGACTTGGAGGACGCCTGTGAAATACTCCAACTGGATGACCGTTTGCGATTTGTTGCATGTCGTCGGCTGTTGGAAGGCACGGCGGCAGTCCTCATGCGTACACTCACTGTGCGCAGCTATGAAGAGCTAAAGGAAATCTTAATAAATGAGTTCGGAAGATCAAAGAGCACAGAAGAAGTGTACGCAGCCCTGCGGAACCGACGTCTTAAGCCTGGAGAGGGATACCTTCGGTATGCCATCGAGATGCAGAAGATCGCCATGAATGCCACAATTCCGGAGGCTGAGTTGGTGGATTTCATCATTGATGGACTCCGAGACAACTCGTCGGCAGTGGGCATGCTGTATGCAGCCAGGACCGTGTACGACCTGAAGACGCTCCTGGAGAGGTACGAAAGACGTCGAGTCCAATCTACTGCGGGTAGACAAGTGGCAGCCGTTACCCAGTCTCTGCCTCGACAACCTGCCGCTACTAGTGTCCCACTGCAGTCTACAACTGCCGTCCCTGCCGCGAAAGATGTGCGGTGCTACAACCGTTCCTCGTTTGGACATTACAAATCCCAGTGCCCGAAACCTCTGACACCAGCCAACTCATGTTTTAAGTGTGGAAAAATGGACCATATTTATAGGAACTGCCCGTTTAAAATTGCGAAGGTCATCGCTTCCAGTGCTGCCGCTGCTGACGACGTCACCCATACGAGTTGCAGGGATACGTTAGTTGATAAAATTGAACATCTACAGATGGTGAGTGTTGCCTTTGTGTCAAATCAAGTGAAAAGCAGTGAGTTTACAAAGATTTTCTCTCTCCTTGACTCGGGTAGTCCTAAAAGTTTTATTCGACAATCCGAGGTGCCTTCCGTATTTAAATTCAAACGAACACCGTTGAACTGCCGTGGTTTAGGAAACCGTCAACTGGTGTCTCTGGGAAAAGTCCCATGTGCCGTCCGCCTATTTAATCGAACAGTATTAATCAAATGTGATGTACTGCCTAGCAGTGCCACAGATCTGCCAATGATTTTGGGCAGAGATTTCTTTGAGAAAATGAGTAATAACTTATGTAAATTTAAAATAAGATAATCAAAGAGTCAATTGTTAACCTTTAATAAACCGCAAGTAAATTGTAACATGAAACTCACTGCTGTCCTTAATTCACTTGATTTGTGTAGAACAGATGTCAAACGCACAGTAATCCCAAAAGAGCCAACACGGTCGCTTAATGAAAATGAGTCTATGCCTGCCGAATCACAATCGTGTACCACTGAGATAAATAATTCCGTCATGTCTGAACATTCGCTGAGTGATGCCCTAGCGGCTATTAATGCAATTGAGTTACCTGTTGTTAATGAAGATGAATTTAATATAGAGTCTACCCTGTCGTCAGAACAAGCTGCAAAGCTGCAGTCTGTTATTTCCGCCTCTTATGTTGATATCCCTGCAGAACTGATTAAACCTACTAATTACGAGATGAAAATTGAATTGACAAGTCAGACCCCCATTTTCTGCCGTCCCCGCCGACTATCCCATCACGAGCGCAACGAAGTGCGCCAGATATGTGATGATTTATTAGAGGCTGGCATTATCCGTCATAGTAGTTCTCCTTACGCTTCCGCTATAGTGCCCGTGAGAAAAAAAGATAATACCTTAATAAAATGTGTTGATTATCGACCGCTGAACAAAATTACAGTCCGTGACCACTTCCCTATTCCGCTGTTAGAGGATTGCATCGAACACCTGGGGGGTAAATCGTTCTTTACTGTACTAGATTTAGAAAGTGGATTTCACCATGTTAAGATGCACCCTGATTCGATAAAATACACTGCCTTTGTAACACCCGACGGACAATTTGAGTACGTTCGCATGCCGTTTGGACTATGCAATGGCCCCCCAGTTTTCGCTAGATTTGTGTACTTTGTGCTGAAGGACTTAATCAATAGAGGCCAACTAGTGATTTATAAGGACGACATCTTAATTGCGTCGAGTGATTTTGAAACCCATCTGCAAGTGCTTAAGGAGACACTTTATACCTTACGAGTGAATGGGCTACAACTTAAATTGTCAAAGTGTCGTTTTGCGCACAAAGAGTTAGAGTATTTGGGGTATTTAGCGAACTTTTCCGGTATCACCCCGAAACCAGCTCATCTTCAAGCCATAGAGAGTCTGCCAGAACCTCGGGATAGGAAAGAATTGGAACGCTGTTTGGGTCTCTTTTCTTACTTCCGCCGTTTTGTACCCAACTTTGCCAAAATTGCCTATCCGATGTCGCGTCTGCTGAAAAAAGATGCCCCTTATGTTTTCTCTGATGAGTGTCTTGAATCCTTCCGAACACTGCAGTCCAAACTGATAGAGTCACCTGTGTTGTCTATTTACAACCCGAAGTCAGAAACCGAATTACATTGTGATGCTAGTTCCGCCGGTTTTGGAGCGATGCTGCTGCAGAAACAAACTGATGATAAGTTTCATCCTGTGTGCTATTTTTCAAAGACCGCTTCCGCCCCAGAATCCAAATTGCATAGCTATGAATTAGAAACCCTGGCCATTGTATATGCCTTAAAGCGTTTTGAGACATACCTGAAGTTTATACCTTTTAAGATAATTACAGATTGTAATTCGTGAGCGTTAACTCTGAAGAACGGTGGATCTTCCGCGAAAATTGCCCGCTGGGCATTATTATTGGAAAATTATAATTATACTATTGTACATCGGTCCGGCATCTCTATGCCCCATGTTGATGCACTTAGTAGGCTAGACACTTCGGCATATGTGGATGACTTGAACCTGGATTTCCAACTACAACTGACGCAAAACCGTGATCCAGAAATTGTCAAACTTCGGAGTGTCTTGGAGAACCAAGAGATGGCTGGTTTTGAATTACAAGATGGTGTTGTGTATCGCCGATCACCAACCGACGTACTTCAGCTTTATGTCCCTGCCGAAATGATTAATAGTGTCATACGAACCGCGCACGAAAAGCTAGGTCATTTGTCCACTGAGAAATGTTGTACGCAGATTAAAAAACATTATTGGTTTCCCTATATGAAATCTTACGTTAATAATTTTATTAAAAACTGTCTCAAGTGCATTTATTATTCTGCTTCCGCTAATAATAATAACGCTACCCTGCATTGTATTCCGAAAATTCCTCTGCCGTTTGATACTCTTCATATTGACCACTTAGGACCCCTTCCGTCAATACAGTCCAGGAAAAAATATCTGCTAGTCGTTATTGATGCCTTTACGAAGTTTGTTAAATTGTACCCTGCCGCTACTACGAGTTCCCGAGAAGCATGTCACACTCTAGAGACGCAGTATTTTCCAAACTTCAGTCGACCCCGTCGAATTGTTAGTGATCGAGGTACGTGCTTCACTTCCGCTGAGTTTGCTGATTTTCTGCAGTCCCGTCATATCGTCCATGTCCAGAATGCAACTGCCTCACCTCGTGCTAATGGTCAAGTGGAACGCGTCAACCGTGTCTTAGGTCCCATGCTGGGTAAATTGGCTGAACCATTGGATCATGCCAATTGGGTGGAACAACTTCCGAAAATCGAGTTCGCCTTAAATAATTCAATCCATTCCACAACTAAATTTACACCCTCCGTCCTTCTTTTTGGTGTCGAACAGCGTGGCGCTGTTGTAGATGAGCTGACTGAGCGTTTAGATGATAGATTGATTGATGAAGTGTCCCTAGTAGATGCCCGTAAGATTGCTTTGCAGAACATTGTCAAATCTCAAGAGTATAACACAGAGTATTTTAATAAATATCATCGACCGGCTGTTAATTTTGAAGAAGGTGACTTTGTGGTTATCAAAAATGTTGATACAACGGCTGGCGTAAATAAAAAACTCATTAGGCGATACCGTGGTCCCTATGTCATTCATAAGAAGCTTCCGAACGACCGATATGTCATTCGGGATGTGGAAGGCTCTCAGCTAACCCAGCTTCCGTACGACGGTGTACTAGAGTCATCTAAATTAAAATTGTGGCTTACTCCTGACTAAAATTGTGCTTTTGATGTCTGACCGCAGGCAATACCCCACCGTCTGGTATGGCTCTGAGCCCTCTGTAATTTAGAGTAAGTGGAATCGAGGTCGATTCCTCGTCAGGACGGCCGAGTTGTAAAGTATTTATTTATTCATTTATTTATTGTCCTATCGATTGTCTATGTTATGTTAGTATATACCGATATATCGTAAGCTAGTATTTAAGATATCGATGTTCGTGTTAAGTATTATCGAAAAAAGTGTGGTTCGGACACACTAATGGTGACTCGGTCTCTTTTCCGGTTACCCTTGTGACAAGCGCGCGCATTTGCGGCCAAGGAAAATAAAATCGTAAAAAGAAAAGCCCATCGTGACTTATTAATTAAATAAATCACCTTATTACATGCTTAAATTCATATTAGTTTCAATATAATTCTTTTCTATCAGCGAAATCAATACACCGCAGCTGTTGTCCACTTCGCCTATAACGCAAAACGCACTTTTGTGCAAGTGTGAACACCAAATCTGAGTTATTGCGTCGATGACGATTTCGATAGCAAACGCACTGTAGTGTAAAAGCCATATAAAATAAACTAAAAAATATCGATGTATCGAAAAACAAATCAAACAAATACAGGTAGCAAACAACACGAACCTTCTGCTGATCTGGAAAAATGCAGTGAAACTTCCGTTGCTGCAAACATTGAGTTGCATATTTTGAATATTCCAGCCAGTTCCGCTACGAGCGAAAGGGTATTTCAGTTTCAAGCAGAATATTAGAAGAGAGAAGGATCAGGATAGTACAGTAGGACTTCCATATAACGAACTGCTATCGAATATTTCCATATAACGAATTAATTTCGCGAACACTGCTTTTCGGTTAAACTTTCAGTGTGATTTGTTCTCCATACAACGAGTTTCCCTATAGCGAATATTTCTTTATTACGAATTTATTTCAGGATGTAGCTCATACGCTCATGCGTTTTCCATTTCCTATACCGAATTTTTTCGTTATTGTTGCATTTCATTTACCGTTTTGTTTTCGTGCTATGTTTAGCTTATTCTCCTATCTTCGCTGCACAGTTTTTTATGAACATTTGTTACTGCTCAGTGCACGTCGAAGATGTATGTAGATGTAGACGTATAAGTTGCTGTTGGGATTATTCCGTAATTTTTTATAGGCACCAAAGCAAAGAATAACGGATTGTGATTAACTGCATTTAGAATAGTTGAACACATTGTAAAAAATTGAAAATGTGTGCGATTCTTTAGTCTGCAATTGACTTTGGGACATTTTAAAAATATAAAAATTGAATATATATAACGAAGTATTTTCTTGTCCCCTTCGGATTCGTTATATGGAAGTTCGACTGTACCAGAAAATCTTGACAAAGTTTTATTGTTAATTAAGTATATGTGACAATTCATTACTTTGTTTGTCTTATTTCAATTAGTTTTATTTTAATCAATTGAACATATGCGTGAATCACGTGATTTTTTCAAAATTCCTTCATGCGAGCGGGACGTGAAAAGGAAAATATTAGTGTAGGCGGCAAACAATAATTAATTTATTTGGTTTATTTATTTATATATTGTCAGCTAAGAGCAGCTGACATTAAATTAAAATTAATTTAAAATAATTATAGGAAAAATAACTAAATTACAAGTAAAATTCAAAACTTATATGAAGTCTGAATTTAAGTTGAAGTAAAAAGTTATAAGGTTAATGTTAAAGCTCTTGGAAATTCAACAAGAAAATTATCCATTATATCAACCCCCATATTTCCATTTTCCAAATTCGATATTTTTTTGTAATCGATGCCATGTGTATTTCTGAAAACAAAATAGCTATCGATAATTTGTAACAAACTTGTTTTGCTTAGGAGAACTTATATTCAAAATCTGAAGTCTCTAGCTCTTGTAGTCTCTGAGATCTACGCGTTCATACAGAAGGACAGACGGACGGCCGATTTCGACTTGGCCATATCGAAATCGGCGAGTGATGCTGATTTTTGCATCTTACATACTTTTGCAGAAAATCATACCATGATTTACATATTTTATGGGTTCATAAGAGGTCAAAAGTTTCGGGTAGATCTAGTTCGAACATATAATTTTATTCGACTTAATAGAACTGATGAGTCGATTTCACCATTAAGTAGATAACTGACTATGATCAATTCTACGGTTCTAAAGGGAAGGAAAATTAATTAAAAAAAGTCTACTTGAATACGGGGGAACGTCTATCCCAGGAACCAAGCTAAAACTTCTAAGCGCAAACAAAAGAAATTTCTTCTGCACAGATTCAATTCTATCCTGGTGAGTCCCATATTGCGGCGACCACACACAAGACCCATACTCCACGATGGGACGGACTAGATGCATATAGCGTTTTATTTGTGTAGGGATCGTTAAACTCTTTTGACTACCGCTTGATGAAGCCAAGAACATTTATGGCCTTATTGACCATCGACGATATGTGAGAATCAAATTTTAATTTGCTATCAAGATGCCAAAATCTTTAATTTCAAAAAGGCGGACAAGTTGTGAAGCGTCAAGTAAGTAGAGAACAGAAAGAGGGAACCTTCTACAAACGGACATGACCTTACATTTTGAAATATTTAAATTAAGTAAGTTATAACGGCACCAGGTCGACAGTCATTATTATAGGTGAAACAAAGGTTTACATCATCAGCAAATAAATAAGCACGAGAGTAAGTAATTACAACAGGAATATCTTTAATAAAGAGATTAAATAGTAATGGTCCGAGGTGACTCCCCTGAGGAAAACTAGAGGTAACAAAAATAGATTTGCATACAGAAGATTTAAAAACTACTTCGACCACACAAGTACTTAGAGAGCAACAAGAGCTTTGCTGGAAATCCAATTAAATTGAATTTTTGGAGCCACAAAGAATGACTTACAGAATGTTATGCTTTACAATCAATTACAATCTGTATAAACGATGTCAGTTTGCATTTTGAAACCCTGAAACCCTTTGATAACAAGCGAGGTGAACTCAATAAGGTTGGTGGTCAGATTATCTCCTAACAAAACCGTGTTGATAAGGGGATAAAATTCAACTCATACGTTCTGCAATTGAGAGCATCTCATTTTTTCAAAGACTTTCAATTATCAAGTCTAACATTTTATTACTACAGTTATGCACCCTGTTAACTTGTGATAGGCCTAACTCTAAAAGGCCATCAATAAAATCATTAGAAGTGGCCGGTAATTGCGCCGAAGACCAAACAACATGTGACAAATTAAAATCACTAACCACAATAAGTTGATCCAAATCCGTCAACAACGACGAAACAAGTTGCAGGGCATTCAGATGGGATATGTAAATGTTATTATCAGAATGGGGAGGAATATATTTATGAACAAGTAATATACAGTGAGCGGCCGATAAATAATATTTTAACACATAGAAACTCAATACCCGGGAGATCATGAGAATGAATCTGTTCAAAGGAAATACA
Source organism: Scaptomyza polygonia (assembly GCA_035044585.1). Classification (NCBI taxonomy): domain Eukaryota; kingdom Metazoa; phylum Arthropoda; class Insecta; order Diptera; family Drosophilidae; genus Scaptomyza; species Scaptomyza polygonia. The sequence continues at coordinate 25,562 of JAWNNU010000890.1, read as the reverse complement.
AGTGTCAACAGTCTGTACAAGTTATACTTATTAGGCAAAACGGAATAGTCAGTTTAGTGTTAAGGCCTCGAAAATTTTGACAGGCCAAGCTAACTACCTTTGTTAGTTTTTGCCGCCGAAGTTGAGGCAACAGAATGGATGGATAACTGGCGATGCACTATTGATTCTTATACCATTATTTTTATTGTTTCGCCGGTTTACATACTCCTTTACAACTAGCTTTTGTAGCCAATACTTTTCCGAACAATTTGTGGCGTAAAGTTCGGTCGGAACACTCAATTTTAAGGCAGATATGGTTCGGGCTTTTTATACTCTATACCGAAGGTTAAGAGTTTGTTGGGTTTGTGCAATGTCCTTCGTGGTGTCTGCCCGTCTTTCCGTTCTGTTCCCCATATCAGGTTTCTTTTTATTGGTCTTATTACTTGTATCGATAATATCAGAAATTGGCCCTTAATGGGCTAGCATCAGAAGTGGCTTGGTGGTTCAATCTTCTGCATGATAAACTAGACAAATAATATGGATGGAATTTACATCTCTTCCAGCTTGTTCGTCTGTTGTTCATCTGTTTTTTTGTGTGCCAGTGTTTTTGAGGCATACTGCTGTCTAATATGCTGTTAGATTTGGGACGACATTTTCACCTCCAATTAAAAGTAGTATGGTGTAAGTAGGAGAGACTCAGAGTTTTCAATTGGTACTGGGGTCAAAGGATGTAAGTTTATAAAACATAAGTTAATCAATATCTTTTCTGTTTGCCCAGCTAAATTGACCAACTAATACAATACATAGTCACCATAATTAACGTAAAAATAACGCCACCTACTTCGCACATCCATCATTACAGCAAGAACTACCAAATTTGGCTATTTGCAACCCACAAAAATCTGCATCAAATGTTTGTAGACGAAAGAAAACTCGGATTAATCACAGAATAAGCAAATGCAAATGTTTTTAAAAGCAACTGCAGCGTTAGTTCTACTGCAATTTAAAATTTGATTTAAGTCAGCAACTATTATTATGCACACGTAAATATATACAACGTATATTTGCGATCACTGCTAGAATTGTTTACCAAATAAAACCAAGTAAAACTCCGTACACAAACAAAAGAAAACAATAGCTTATTGAGAGCGCTCAAAAACACAACCGTCACCAACGAAAGACCAAAGCTTATTTTGATGATATGATGAGAAAAATGATTACAGAAATCACGTCAATGTTGCCATTGGTCTGTTGAATAAAGTTTATTAGCATTGTGGTGCTTTGAAGTTTGCAAAGGAAACACCAGGAATGTGTTGATTTAACGGTAAAGTAGTGTTGACAAAGTTACTGAAGCCACCGGTGGAGCTGCTATTAAGTAATTTCAAAAATAAAATTTAAAAAACTAAAAATATATGTGGGTTTGTTAAATGGAAGCTCAGTTTCACTTTGACCTTCTTGGAGAACAGACGTGCTACTTCTGCGACTACCAAGGTGCCCAAAGAGCAATCGAAAAAACCTTATCAGCTAATAAGCGAAAACAAACAAGTGCACAGAACAAAATACGAAAAATACAAAAACAACAAGCAAAAACACAGCGGAGTGCAGGGCGCGAGCCCTTAAACAAAAACAATGGATAAACCACCAGACATACACAGACTTACAACAACACCATTGTTTGGGCTAGCTCCCAAAATAGTGCGGCATATGTTTATGTATAGCACTTTAACACATTAACTTGCTCCGCGTAGCAAGAGAGCGCCTTAACCCGCTCTTGCATGTATATGATCTTCTTATCACGCTCTGCTTTGTCTATTGCAATTTGCATAGGCTCAAGCTGCTGCAGCTTCTGCTGCAGTTTTTAGTTTTTATTATTCAATTGAACTAACAAGAGGTCGCAGCGCCGAGTTAGAATTCTATAAAACTCCAATGCACGAGCCCGACCGCTCGCTTGCAATCTTGATAAAGTAACATTAAAATATTTATCGCAAATAAATACAATTAAATTTAAAGTAAACAAATTCTGTTTTAATGATAAATAGTTTTGTGTACAAACGCCTAAGAAAAAGCTTTTAGGTTCAACATTTGGTGACCCCGACGTGATGTTAGTTCGCGTTTAAATATTTTAATAAAAAATGAACACAAATATATATATACATCATTTGTGCATCAAGGCATTGTGAAAGGCGAACTTAAGAAAGAGGTGTACTCAATAAAAGGCACCCTGTATGTGACAGTTTTCTAAATTCGGGTTTCGTTTTGTGCTTTAAGCTGCGTTCGTTTCACGTTCAAGGCTAACTTAAAGGGTTCGTTGCCCTCTAATTTCGGCTTCACTAGCACTTGCTCTTGTGCTGTAACATTTACAGCTGCTTGCATACTCTCTTGAGCGCCCGCAATCGGTTTCGTTTTGTGCTTCGTTCGTTTCGCGGTCAAGGCTAGCTCAAAAGGTTCGTTGCCCTAAACAGCTGCAATCGGTGCTCTCTTTGTGCGTGATATCATCAGTGACAATTTTGATTTGTTGTAATTGTGGGCGGCCTAAAAATGACCAACAATACAACTGACTCTGCTGCTGAAACTAAAGCAATTTTTTATAAGCGAAAATCAGTCTCACTTTATGAGCGCGTTTTAAAAATTCAAGTGCAGCTTGAAATTAATAAAATAGCCTCGCTTGATTACGACGCTTTAACTGTGCACCTTAAAACATTGGAACAACTGCACAACTCTTTTGACCAGTCTCAAAACGCTCTTGAAGAGCTTGATTTTGATGAGATTGGCAGTGAATTACGCGTCAATTTTGATGAAATCATAATAACTCTCGAAGTGCGTGTAAATTCGGCTCTACGTAAACGATCGTTGCAGATGCCGCCGCACTGCTCTACTATGAACACAGCTGGGTTCATTGAGGATCAGCCCACTGTCATCATGGCAAGGTCTAAGCCGCGAGTGCCTGAAATCAAGCTGCCAACATTTCGTGGTGGATACACGGAGTGGGCCAATTTCTACACCATGTTTGACAGCACTATTCACAAGGATATTAACCTTACTGACGTGGAAAAGCTGCAGTACCTGCTTTCTTGCTTGGATGGACCTGCAATGGACTCCGTCCGCTCTCTCGAAATGTCGAGCGCCAACTATAAGGCCGCTCTTGAAATATTAAATAAACGCTTTAATAATAAACGCTTAATTTTCCAGGCACACATTTCGGAGATTCTAAGGCAAGAAAGGGTGGAGGACGGCTCTGTCATTGAGCTGCGTGAGCTTTCGGACAAGCTTAACTCACACATGCGTGCGCTTAAGACGATGGCATCAATGGAGGAAATAGCTGGATGCATCATAGTACATACGCTTTTCAAGTTTTTGGACAATGAAACCAGGGCTAAGTGGGAGGAGCAGGCCTCTCCAGATGTTGTACCAACGTGGGAACAATTTTCAGCTTTTCTGGAAAGACGCTGCCAAACAATGGAGAACGTTAAACAGGCAATGAGTAGCCACAACAATCAGGTTGGAAAATTTAAAAAGAATAACAATTCCAAGCATACGCTAGTTGCAACTAATACATATGTTATACCTGACTGCGCATTTTGTGGCAGCTCAAGTCACACTATATATAACTGCTCTCGGTTTGGAAATTTATCTCCATCTATTCGTTTTCGAGAGGTAAAAAAGTTAGGAGTCTGTTTTAATTGCCTAAAAAAAGGGCACCGTAACACAGCGTGCAGTTCTGGCAGCTGTCGAACATGCGGAGCCAAACACCACACGTTATTGCACCTTGGCAATAATCAACATCAACCAAGGGCTTCAGCTCGTCAATCATCGGACCCAACTTCACCTGAAAATAGTAGTCTGCTCGCCCAATCTGCTCCGGCCACCCTTTCTGCTCAGAATCTCACTTCGAATATTGTGCTCCTAGCTACTGCAGTGATTACAGTAAAGAGTCAGACAGGTGTAGACCTACCTTGTCGAGCGCTCTTGGCCTCAGGATCTCAGGTACACATTGTCACTTCCCGATTTGCTCAGCATCTACAGTTGAAGCGCACCAAAGCGTGCGCATCTATTTCTGGAGTTGGAAATTCTTCATTTTTTACTGAAGGAGCCACTGTCAACATGTCTTTGCAGTCTCACGCATCCAACTACTCAGTCTCAATCACTGCTCATGTTGCACAAAACATAACGGAAAATCATCCTGCTTTTTCGTTTGATATTTCCAACTGGAAAATACCACCAAACATTCGCCTCGCCGATCCCTTGTTTTATAAGTCTCAGAAAATTGACCTGCTAATTGGAGCTAGCTTATTCTTTGATTTATTATGCGCTGGACAGATCAAATTGTTGTCAGGTTTTCCGCTTCTTCAAAAAACACGATTAGGATGGGTTGTCACTGGAGGGAATAATCAAGCTCATAATTCATCTTTACTTGCAACACCCAGTCATGCCGAGTCAGATCAGGCTGCTGATTGTAAGTTAGACAAACTAATTCGCCGATTTTGGGAATTAGAAAATTAGTTCAACTGTAATAGCAAAACTACTGCCGAGGAATTAGATTGTGAGCATCATTTTAAATCAAATTTGGTTCGTTTGCCCAACGGCACATACAGCGTTCGTCTCCCATTCAACAAAAGTATAGATCTTCTCGGAGATTCAAACAAGCAAGCCTACAAACGGTTTCTCAATTTAGAGCATAAGCTAGAGCGCAAGCCTAAGCTCAAGGATCAGTAATTAAATTTTATTAGGGAATATGAAGAGTTGCAGCATATGTCAGTCGTTGAGCAAGGAAATCGCATCAAATGCAAATATTATTTGCCACACCACTGCGTGATTCGCGAAGATAAAACCACCACAAAACTTCGTGTTGTTTTTGATGGCTCTGCCTGCACCTCCTCTGGTCTTTCGCTTAATAATATCCTGATGTCTGGACCCACAATTCAACCTAAGTTGTTTACAACATTGCTTCGCTTTCGCACATTTTCCGTTGCACTTACTGGAGATATATGTAAAATGTACAGATGTGTGCAAATTCAGGAGCCTGACTCATTTTTGCAATGCATTTTGTGGAGGGACTCGCCCAAAGACGAGATAAAGGTGTATAAATTAGACACTGTCACATATGGCACAAAGCCAGCCTCGTTTTTAGCAATTCGTGCTATGCATCAATTAGCCAATGATGAAATTTTGGCGTATCCCATTGGATCGAAAATTGTTCTTCAAGATTTTTACGTTGACGATCTGCTAACGGGTGGCGCTTCCGTCAATGAGGTGAAGGAAATAATGCGGCAAGTTTCAGGCCTTCTTCAAAAGGGCAATTTTAAAATAAGGAAATGGTGCTCTAACAGTCCTGCTCTTCTTAATCAAGTCCCTAATGAAGACAGGGAAGCATTTGTAAAATTCTCTGATGGCACAGACGTCACCAAAACATTGGGACTTGCCTGGAATCCTGTCGTTGATAGCCTGTTATTTTCGTTTAGCAGTCAATGTGCTGCAAGGCCTAACAAACGCACAGTTTTGTCCACGATTGCCCGCCTCTACGACCCTCTCGGCTTAATAGGGCCTGTCATTTGCAAGGCAAAGATTTTTATGCAACAACTTTGGAAAGAGCAGCTAGACTGGGATGAGAGGCTACCACTAGCATTGAACACCGCTTGGATCACATTCATGGAACAATTCAGCAGCATTCATCGAATTGAATTTCCTCGTCTTGCTATAGCACCAAAAGGCATGATCGAAATTCACGGTTTCTGTGATGCCAGCATCAGCGCATATGGAGCTTGTCTGTACGCAGTCTCTGCTACCAGCAAGGGCAAACAGGCCCACTTGCTTTGTTCCAAATCTCGCGTAGCCCCGGTTAAAACGGTTACTATTCCCAAACTGGAACTATGTGCTGCCGCCTTACTTGCTCAACTTATAAATGAAGTAGCTGAAATGCAATTAGCAACTTCATATTTCTGCTGGAGCGACTCTACTGTTGCACTATCTTGGATTAAGGGCCACCCTGCTAATTTTAATGTATTTGTTGCCAACAGAATTTCTATCATTCAGGAGCTAACAAATGGAATGGAATGGCGATATGTTCCCACTGGCCTCAACCCTGCAGATATTTTGTCTCGAGGATCTTTTCCAGTCGAGTTGATCGACCTGAAAATTTGGAAATTCGGACCAGCTTATCTCTGCTCATCAATGGACGATTGGCCATCTTCGCCTCCGGGACCAACACAGTTACCGGAATTAAGAAAACATGTCCTGGCTGCGACAAAACAGTCTGCACACGGCATCGACAACTTCAAATTCATGAATTCATTCCCAAAAATGCAGCGTATTTTTGGCTATGTTGCTAAATTTATACACAGAATTAAATCACCTGTAATTAACGTACTTGATTTGCGCCGTGGAACTGAACTGCTTCTGCGAGTAGTTCAGCAAAATTCAACTTTCAACTACTTTAGTAGTTGTTGTCAACAAAACCAAGATTCTTCTTCAAGAGTCGTGGATGTCAACAAAACAAAGATTCTTCTTCAAGAGTCGTAGACATAAACACAGTGAAAACGCAAATTATACTGCAAAAACATGATAAACTACAAATCGCATTCTAGTAATGAATTGTACGCTTTACGCCAATACAAACCTACATGGTTTAAACAAATGATGGTTATAATATACATAACGAAGAAAATGGCCTTGGAGCAGAGATTAGAATACTGCAAGCTAAAAATGATCTTAAGCCATCAAGTACTCTCGCTTCACTCTCTCCATTCTTAGACAGCGTTGGACTTCTTCGTGTTGGAGGTCGTTTAAGAAATGCGTCATTGGATTTTGAAGCCAAACACCCGATTATTCTTCCTAAGCAACACCCAATCACAACTTCCATTATTCGCCATTATCATGAGTCCAATTTGCATGCAGGACCTCAAGCCCTTTTAGCCCTCATTCGGCTTAGCTATTGGCCCATAGGTGGGTGAAAAACCGTTGCCAAAGTTGTGCAAAAATGTATTCGGTGCGTGCGAGCCAAGCCGCGCACAATTGAACATATCATGGCTGATCTTCCAGAAGAGCGTGTAAGCGGTACCCGAGCATTCTTAGTGACTGGAATAGACTATTGTGGACCTTTTATGTACAAATCTGAAGTCCGTAATCGGCCTCCCATCAAATGCTACATCAGCGTCTTCATATGTTTTGCAACAAAGGCAGTCCATCTTGAACTTGTCAAGGATTTGTCGACGCCGGCATTTCTAGCTTGTCTTCGGCGTTTTATTCGTACTCGTGGACGACCTGCATGCATGTGGACTGACAACGCAACTAACTTTGTTGGAGCCCGGAACGAGCTTGCTGAATTTAAAAGGATTGTTCTTAGCGATGATCATCAAGCTGCAATTCATCAATTTTGTTTGGACGACCACATTGATTGGTGCTTTATACCACCGCGATCGCCCCATTTTGGTGGTCTCTGGGAGGCTGCCGTAAAAACAGCAAAACATCATCTGCGCCGATCTCTTGGCTCCACGACGCTAGAATATGATGATCTCCGAACGCTCATTTGCAACGTTGCTGCTGTAATTAATTCTCGCCCATTATTCCCTCTTTCAGAAAACCCAGCCGACTTAGATGTTCTCACACCAGCTCACTTCTTGATTGGCGCCCCGATATCATCGTTCGTCGAGCCTGACTTGTCAAAACTTATCTTTGACCGGCTTGATCGCTGGCAGAAGGTGGCCTATTTGCAGCAGAATTTTTCGACCAGATGGCGCGAGGAATATTTATCGCTTCTTCAAGAGAAGTCAAAGTGGCGCTCCAAAAAGCCAAATCTGCAGCCCAACGACGTTGTTCTCCTTAAGGATGAGAACACACCACCGCTCAAATGGCCCCTTGCCAGGGTCGTTGAGGTTATCGCCGGCTCAGACGGCGTTGCTAGAGTCGCCATCCTTCAAACAGCTGCTGGACGCACCCGAAGAGCTGTCAACAAACTGTGCTTGCTGCCATTAAAGGATGATGTTAAAAGCAACCCTAAGCTTTCAACGGGGGGAGGATGTTTGGGCTAGCTCCCAAAATAGTGCGGCATATGTTTATGTGTAGCACTTTAACACATTAACTTGCTCCGCGTAGCAAGAGAGCGCCTTAACCCGCTCTTGCATGTATATGATCTTCTTATCACGCTCTGCTTTGTCTATTGCAATTTGCATAGGCTCAAGCTGCTGCAGCTTCTGCTGCAGTTTTTAGTTTTTATTATTCAATTGAACTAACAAGAGGTCGCAGCGCCGAGCTAGAATTCTATAAAACTCCAATGCACGAGCCCGACCGCTCGCTTGCAATCTTGATAATCGCAAATAAATACAATTAAATTTAAAGTAAACAAATTCTGTTTTAATGATAAATAGTTTTGTGTACAAACGCCTAAGAAAAAGCTTTTAGGTTCAACAACCATTTCACAGCAAATATGCAAACGCAGACAACCCAAAATACATTGTGGTCAATAGAAACGACGGCGAAACATTCGAAAAAGTATCACCCTTTCTAATTAAAAAAACAATAGACTACACATGCGGAGGAGAAGTTGACTCTTGCAAAAAAACTCGCGCTGGCTTCTTGTTAGTAAAAACGAAAAACAACACACAAGCAACAAAACTAGTCAAACTAAAAAACATGGCAAACACACACTGTGCCAGAAACAATAAGAATCGGGTATAAAAGAGTCAGAGTCCGCCCTTACATACCATTGCCTCTGAGATGCAGAAAATGCCTCAGATTTGGCCACCCAGCACCGATATGCAAAAGCAACGAAGAAATCTGCAAAAACTGTACTGGAAAAGAACACACTGAGGAAAAAGAGACCTGCACGAAGTTAAAAAGTTGCATAAATTGCATTAACAACCCAGATGTAGTACAAACACAGCCCACTAGATCGAAAATGCCCAGCATTTATAAAGCAGCAGGAACTTGTGGCAATTAAAACAACAGAGAAAGTCGACCACAGAACAGCCTTAACCATATACTACACCCGACACATGCACCAACTAAGAAACAGCTACGCCACAACACTCTCCAACACCACATCAACGCAACAACTTTTCATAAACCTACAACTACATCAAATGGAACAACAATCACACAACCTCACACCGAAAAGCTGCCAACAGCGAGCAACAAAACACACCACGATCCGTCAACAAACCCACCAACTGCATCACACACACACAACACCTCAACACCCCAAAAACATACACCCGCAATCAGCCACGTTGAAGATATGGATCAAGACTGCTCCGACTTCACAAAAGACCTTGCATGCGAACAATCCCAAGAACTAAAACTACGAATTTTCTCTAAAGAAAAAAACACCCAAGCAACTAACCTTAAGCCTCAAAAACCTAACCAACTAAAAACAAAAGCCCCCCATAAAAATAAATACAAAAACAACAGCGAAAGCGACAGCATTTAGCTCACCCACCAACACACAGTGCTCCCACACGCTGTAGGAACAACAACCAAATAAACATTCAACAACACCAAAAAAACAAAAAAACCTGCCACATAAATGACAATTAAAATAGTGCAATGGAACATCAACGGATATGTCAACAACTACAGCGAACTCCAAATATTATTAAAAAACACACACCACACATAATATCCCTACAAGAAACCCACAAATTAAACATCCAGCACACACCCATACCTACCAACTACCAACTGCTAACAAAAAACACCGCCCCATCCTATGGAGGGGTATTACTACTAGTACATAAGTCGCTACAATGCCAAGAAATAATCCTCAACAATGACTTCGACGCAATTTGCGTCGAATGCATATCAAAACAAAAATTTAGACTAATATCAGCATACATCGCACCAACCCAAAAATTCTCCCTAGCCAACCTCCAAAACGTCCTAGAAATGTCACACACACCTACGATAGTCACTGGTGACTTCAACAGCTGGCACAAAAACTGGGGCTCAACTACAAACAACGCCAGAGGGAGGCTTATAGAGAAATATATTGCCCAATCCAACTTTATTCTATTAAACGACGGATCACCAACACACCTCAGCACCCACAACACACTAACAAACATCGACCTCACCTTTAGCAGCCCTATACTAAACATAGACAGCTCGTGGCAAACATAAGACGATCTATATGGCAGCGATCACTTCCCAATCATTATATCCCTTTTCACCTCCATAACAACAAACACACAATACACCACACCCAAACCTAACTTTATCACTGACAAAGCAAACTGGGAAAAATTCTCAAAACTTACAGAAGAGTACTCCTCACAGATACAACAAGCTCAAATATAAACAAAGAAGCAGCTACAATACACAAAATAATCATTTCGAGCGCGCACAGAGCAATCCCCCAAGCACACCCCATGAAACACAACCACAATGTCCCCTGGTGGAATAAAGACCTACAAAAACTCAGAGACGAAAAAAAAAGAAGATGGCACAGACTAAAAAGAGAAATTACTACAGAAAACGTCATACAATTTAAAAAAGTCAATGCAGTATTTAGACTAACGCTTAAAAAATCAAAAAAAAGTTGTACTACAAAGTTCACTGAACAAATAGCACCCGACACACCACCTAAAAGAATTTGGAACAATATAAGAAGATTTTGCGGACTTAACCCCCAAAAACACATCCACTGCATCCTAAACCCAAACACAAACCTCCACTCCTCGGACAAACAAGAAATTGCAGAACTCTTCGGCAAAGGCCTATCAGAAGCAGCATCCGACCTTAACTTCACCACCAAATTCACGAGCTCAAAACACACAACTCTGAACAACATACACAACCTCACTTACACCTCAAAAGAGAGAGCATTAGAAATTGAAAAGCCAATTACCGTTATAGAATTTACAGCAGCACTCAATACACTTAAAGGCAACACATCCGGACTGGACAGAATTAACTATACTATGATAAAAAATCTCGACACAAAAACAATAAACAGAATTATAAACATACAGAACGCCATACTAAACAACTACATTCCCCAAGCCTACAAAAACAGCATAACAATCCCAATCCCAAAACCTAGCTCAGACAAAACCTCACTAAACTCCTACCGGACCATATCACTAAACCCATGCCTATCAAAAGTCTTAGACAAAATAGTAGCAAAACGACTGTGGTGGTTTGTTTCTAATGATAAACTCATCCATAGCAGTCAAACTGGTTTTAAAAAGGGGAAATCAGCTCTAGACAGTCTACTTCTAGTAGACCATCTACAAGCTAGAAGTATCTCCAAAAAAAACCATACATCAATCATATCGCTTGACTTTGCAAGAGTCTTCGACAGGGTAGGAATCAATCCTCGACCAACTGACAGAATGGAAAACTGGGAAAAAAATACTAAACTACGTAAAAAACTTTATGACCAACCGTAAAACAACAGTACGCATTCACAAAACTTTCTCATCCTTTCACCCCCTCCCGAACGGCATCCCCCAGGGATCACCGCTCTCGGCAGTTCTATTTGTCATAGCGTACAACAAACTCACCGAACTGCTCACCCAACACCCAAACATCAGCCTAAGTGCATACGCGGACGACTTTAACCTAATATTAAAACTAAAAAACGAGAAAAACATAAATATAAATATAGTCCCCATCCTTGAAACAATAACTAATTGGGGCGACTACTCTGGCGCTATGCTCTCGAGCACAAAATGCAAACACATGCATGTCTGCAGAAAACACCACTGCAACTGCACCCTAATCACAGGACAAATACAAATTAAAAACGAGACATCAATAAAAATACTTGGCCTACACTTTGACAACAAATACAGATGGAAATCTCACGCAGAACAACTCACAAATAACCTCAAACAAGCAACTAACATAATAAAATGCCTCTCTAGCTTTAAATTTAACTGCAACACATCCACCCTACTAGACGTTACGGAAACGGCCCAAAATCAACATTACGCTCTATTAAATCCTCACTTTACACAGGTTTTAGAATCGCTCGCGGAGCATTTAAAACAACCCCCATCCAAAACATCCTATATGAAGCACGAGCCGCCACATTAGAGGATAGAAGAGAACTCCTAACTGCCAACCTCGTTAAATCCCTGATCACGGCAAAGAATTCGCCAATCAACAGAATACTAAAAACATATCGACCAGCAAAAGGACAGAAACACAACTCCACAATAGACCACATAATAGACTATAGCAAAGCCCACAGCTTACCCTTCCAGCCCACAACCCTACGACCCCAAACCACACCACCCTGGAACACAAAACAACTAAACATTGACACTACACTTAGCAAACTCAACAAAAATAACACACCTCCAGAAATATACCGCACAGAATTCAATCGCGAAAAATCAAAAGAAAAAAACAAATACACATATGTATACACTGACGGATCCCAAACCAACTCAACCACCACATTCGCCATCACATACGAAAAAAATCACATAAATTCAAGTCATCTGCCCCACTATTCGTCTTTCTTTTCTGCTGAAATTATTGCAATATCGGAAGCTTTAGAGCACCATAAAAACAAAAAGGGAAAATACTGCATTTGTTCAGACTCGCTCTCCGCTATAGACGCAATAAGCAATGCTAACAACAACGAATACTGCAGCTCCCTCATACGAAATATCTTACAAAAAACTACCCCCAAATTCAAACTTTTATGGGTACCTGGTCATGTAGGAATAACCGGAAACGAATTGCAGACACCGCTGCAAAAAACGCAACATTGGAACCACCTACAACCAGAAATAACTACAACATAAAAGACATCTTAAAATACATTAAAAAAACACACCAATCAAAACTACAAACAAAACTAACAGAAACTTCACCTTAGTACCAAAATATAAATCACAACAAATATAATAGCTACCACCTCTTTAAAAACAATCATTTTTCCCTAATTTCCTAATGTTCTTCGCGAGGAACAAACAAAAATAACGAGACTCAGACTTGGACACACAATAATCACGCACAAATCTTACATCGACCACTCCCCCAGGACATGCCCATACTGCAACCAAAACCTTTCCATAGAACACATACTTGCCAACTGCAATTCCCTCAAAACACAGGCAATATTTAAAACCACCAAACCACTACAATACCTCTCCAACCCCACACCACCAAACATGGTAAAAATCCTAGAATATCTCAAAAACACTAACATATACTTTAACATATAAAACTATATAAATAATTTACGCTCAACTAAGCAACTATGTAAATATGTATATACATAGACCTAGACTAGACCGAGCTGAAGGCCACTGATGCCATAGCCAAAAAACACTCGCTAGCATATAATTTTAATTATAAGTTAGCCCTAAATAAATAAATAAATAAAATAAAAATGGAAGCTCGACTGAAAATGTTTAGAACAAAAGCCATTATAATATATAAAGATAATTGGTCATTATATTTTTAAAAATTAATTTTATTTTTTCGGTGCTGTAGCGTTTATGAGTTTGTCATCGTTCTGTGGTTTATCTTCCACTAATTGTTTGGTCGGAACTGTTGACGTTGAAGACGGCGGCTTACGTATTTCTTTAACGAATTTGCTATCCGCGTCGGGCAACGGTTGCTTTAAAGTGGCATTGATGCCGCATTCGCATTCACACCACGGCGGGAGCAGTAGATGATATTTTCGCTTTGGTTCATGATTAGGCATTATTATCGTTTGTTCCAGATGCGATGGCCCATGCTCCAATTCATCAATATTTTGCAAATTGGCAACACGTAAATCCTCTCCATCAATTATGGATTTGTTCTTTAGATTGGCAAAGCTACACGCCTCGACCAGCTTATCTCTTGCCAAGGTATACACTGTTTCCAATAAAAGTCCAAGGGCGTCTGAATCGACTTGAACATTATGGTTGTGCAGCACACTCTTAATATAGATAAGATCAGCGGCAAATTCTAATTCATTGTGATTAAATTCATTTTTCCAGTTTGTCCTGGAAAGTTTTGACAAACCCATGATTGCCTCAATATTTGCTTATTTTGACTGTTGCTGTTTCAGAGAGTCAGCACTGGGTAGCTATCGGTCTAGTGACGATAGCTTGCCCCGCTATATTGCATCATGATCTGATCAAATTATTTATTTGGATTACTAGCTTTTAACACTCGATTCCGATGGTAAACTGTTATTTTTTGTACTCGATACCGAAAGCAAAGAGTATGTTGGATTTGTGCATTGTCCGTCAATTTTATTCCACACCCTTCCACCTAGAGACTTGAACTTTGCACATATCTTTATATATGGCAGTATCAGAAAAATTGTTTAGATTGGTGTTATACGATAACTGGAAAGCTGGCAATTCGATAAGTTCGATAACTAAAAACCAATAAATAAAATAAATATTTCGCACGCCCTTATATCTAAAACTACCAAACTTAGAAAAAAGATTGTTACAAACAACCTCCAGAATATTGCATCCAAATTTTTGAAGAAACGCCCACCCATTCAGCCCCCCGCAGTTTAAGAACATAAACGCCTATATTTTCCATGGTTTTGAGCTAGAACCACCAAATTTGGTGCCAAGATAGGTGATGATGACCCCCAATCTAATTCATAAAACCTTTAGATGCCGCGCCCATTCATTCGGCCCTAGCCGCCCCCAACCACCACAACGCTTCGCTAAGAAACGTAATGAGTGTATCTTCCACAGTATTTGAGCTAGATTCGCTAAATTTGGTGGGAAGATAACTATTAACGACCCCCAAAAAATGTATCAAAGTTTTGGAGACCCGTCCCCCCATTCCGCCCCAAGCCCTCACGCAGTTGAAAAACAGAAATGCTTATATCTTTCACAGCTTCTAAGCTAGAGCCACCAAATTTGGTGCCAAGATTGGTGATGATAAAACCCGAAAAATTTGGATGACGGCCACTGAATAGGCACCATGACGGTTGTTGCACAAACCCAACCTACTTTTTACGTTCGGTATCGAGCATAAAAAGAGAAAATTTGAGTGGTGAAACAGATAAACAACGAGAATATTGTTTTCAAAGTAAAGATGGGCGCGTGAAATATTTTTTGTCGTGACAGTGCTCACACGTGATCACGCATGTCCGTGAGTTTATTTTGTATCACGCAACATGATATATGTGAGTTTTAATTAAATCACGCAACTCACGTGAAATCTGGTATAACAAAAAGTAGTAAACTTATGTGGTGTTCACACAACGGCTTGCGTCTTGCGTTTTGCGTTAAATGGCAAGAAGCAGCTTCTTGCCCATACAGATAGCATAGGGGCCTAGTGGTGACAAAAAGTTGCGTATAGTTTGGACGTAGTTACGTGTATTCAATTTACGTAATTTATACATTCGATTGACTCAAAAGGAACTGCCCATTTCGTATATCGTTCTCAACTATCACCACTGATATAATGGCTGGAGCGAATGGCGGAAGATTTAGCCAACAACAAAAGAACAAAAGAATTGTTGAGTCTCCTTAGGGCCCGTAATGCGGAATGACGGAATGAATTAATTATTATTAATATAAGAATACTTACTAAATGCACTGCGGCTTAAATTCAAATTGTTTATTTATTTGCATTATTTTAAAATTCTAAAGCTTAAGCTTGTCGAACTGTTTCGGCACTAGCATTCATATTTCCAAAGAATACTTCGAACTCCGGTTGCACATTCAAATGTAGCAGAAGACATTCCCGCCATATTCATGCATTTTCTCATAGCTGCGTTGTTCTGCTCCATTGAACATAATATTAACTCCAAAATATTGCTTAAATTCATATTAGTTTCAATATAATTCTTTTCTATCAGCGAAATCAATACACCGCAGCTGTTTTTCACTTCGCCTATAACGCAAAACGCTCTTTTGTGCAAGTGTGAACACCAAATTTGAGTTATTGCGTCGATGACGATTTCGATAGCAAACGCACTGTAGTGTAAAAGCGATATAAAATTAACTAAAAAATATCGCTGTATCGAAAAACAAATCAAACAAATGCAGGTAGCAAACAACACGAACCTTCTGCTGATCTGGAAAAATGCAGTGAAACTTCCGTTGCTGCAAACATTGAGTTGCATATTTTGAATATTCCAGCCAGTTTCGCTACGAGCGAAAGGGTTTTTTCAGTTTCAAGCAGAATATTAGAAGAGAGAAGGATCAGGATAATACAGTAGGACTTCCATATAACGAACTGCTATCGAATATTTCCATATAACGAATTAATTTCGCGAACACTGCTTTTCGGTTAAACTTTCAGTGTGATTTGTTCTCCATACAACGAGTTTCCCTATAGCGAATATTTCTTTATTACGAATTTATTTCAGGATGTAGCTCATACGCTCATGCGTTTTCCATTTCCTATACCGAATTTTTTCGTTATTGTTGCATTTTATGTACGAATTACGTTGAGAATGCGAAAACAAAACAATAACACTTTTTTCATTTACCGTTTTGTTTTCGTGCTATGTTTTGCTTATTCTCCTATCTTCGCTGCACAGTTTTTTATGAACATTTGTTACTGCTCAGTGCACGTCGAAGATGTATGTAGATGTAGACGTATAAGTTGTTGTTGGGATTATTCCGTAAATTTTTATAGGCAACAAAGCAAAGAATAACGGATTGTGATTAACTGCATTTAGAATAGTTGTACACATTGTAAAAAATTGAAAATGTGTGCGATTCTTTAGTCTGCAATTGACTTTGGGACATTTTAAAAATATAAAAATTGAATATATATAACGAAGTATTTTCTTGTCCCCTTCGGATTCGTTATATGGAAGTTCGACTGTACCAGAAAATCTTGACAAAGTTTTATTGTTAATTAAGTATATGTGACAATTCATTACTTTGTTTGTCTTATTTCAATTAGTTTTATTTTAATCAATTGAACATATGCGTGAATCACGTAATTTTTTCAAAATTCCTTCATGCGAGCGGGACGTGAAACTACTCACGTGCCCATCTCTTTGAAGTTCAAACACAACGCGTCAGAGCAAGGTATATACTTATACTTATATATACCTTGCTTCAGAGCATCTACATCAAGTGATGCAGAAACAAGCGAACAACTTATAGAACGACTTAACACCAAAAGAGTAAGATAGGATCATTCAAAGGAAAATATTAGTGTAGGCGGCAAACAATAATTAATTTATTTGGTTTATTTATTTATATATTGTCAGCTAAGAGCAGCTGACATGAAATTAAAATTAATTTAAAATAATTATAGCAAAAATAACTAAATTACAAGTAAAATTCAAAACTTATATGAAATCTGAATTTAAGGTGAAGTAAAAAAGTTATAAAGTTAACGTTAAAGCTCTTGGAAATTCAACAAGAAAATTATCCATTATATCAACCCCCATATTTCCATTTTCCAAATTCGATATTTTTTGTAATCGATTCCATGTGTATTTCTGAAAACAAAATAGTTATCGATAATTTTTAACAAACTTGTTTTGCTTAGGAGAACTTATATTCAAAATCTGAAGTCTCTAGCTCTTGTAGTCTCTGAGATCTACGCGTTTATACAGACGGACAGACGGACGGCCGATTTGTGTGATGCTGATTTTTGCCTGTTACATACTTTTGCACAAAATCATACCATGATTTACATATTTTATTGGTTCATAAGAGGTCAAAAGTTTCGGGTAGATCTAATTGGAACATATAATTTTATTCGACTTAATAGAACTGATGAGTAGATTTCACCATTAAGTAAATAAGTGACTATGATCAATTTTACGGTTCTAAAGGGAAGGAAAATTAATTAAAACAAGTAAGAAGGCTCTAGTCGGGATAGCCCGACCAGAAGATACCGTTAACCCAGTTGCAGTCCTTGCGTCCTAAAAGTACGCTTAAATTAATGACCACTTTAAACAAAACTCACAGCTGACTTAACTTAACGATATCTCTGGTGTTTCTTAACCGATTTGGACGAAATATTGAGAATAGTTCTATCGTTACCCATTACACCAACCCCCATTTTTACATTTTCCAAACTCGATATTTTTTTGTTATCGATTCCATGTGTATTTCTGAAAACAAAATAGTTATCGATAATTTGAAGCAAACTTGTTCTGCTTATGATATAGGAGAACTTATATTCAAAATCTGAAGTCTCTAGCTCTTGTAGTCTCTGAGATCTATGCGTTCATACAGACGGACAGACGGACTGACAGACGGACATGGCCATATCGACTCGGCTATTGATACTGATCAAGAATATATATATACTTTATGGGGTCGGAGATGCTTCCTTCTGCCTGTTACATACTTTTGCACAAAACCATTATACCCTGATTTACCCATTTTATGGGTTCAGGGTATAAAAAGTCTACTTCAATACGGGGGAACGTCTATCCCAGGAACCAAGTTAAAACTTCTAAGCGCAAACAAAAGAAATTTCTTCTGCACAGATTCAATTCTATCCTGGTGAGTTACATATTGCGGCGACCACACACAAGACCTATACTCCAGGATGGGACGAACTAGATGCATATAGCGTTTTATTGGTGTAGGGATCGTTAAACTCTTTTGACTACCGCTTGATGAAGCCAAGAACATTTATGACCTTATTGACCATCGACGATATGTGAGAATCAAATTTTAATTTGCTATCAAGGTGCCAAAATCTTTAATTTAAACTAGTAGAATCGTTGCAGTCGGACGCACTCGACTGCGGTATACTCGATACCAGTAGTAAAACAGATTAAAAGAGAGCTGATTGCAATGCAAGTTAAAAGAATATGGTGGATGGTAGGCTGTGGGGGTATCGGGGGGTGGGCGTGTCATCAAAATTTTAGCTGACGATCTGTGTATGATGACAATTGCTATCCTCCTACCAAATTTGGTGACTCTAGCTCAAATTTGGTAGAATATGGTGGAAGGGGGGCTGGGGGCTGGTATGGTGGGGCGTGGCGTCCAAAGTTTTGCTGCAGATCTATTTATGAAGTTAATTGTTATCCTCATACCAAATTTGGTGACTCTAGCTCAAAGTTAGTAGAATATTGTGGAAGGGGGGCTGGGGGCGGTATGGGTGGGGGGCGCCATCCACATTTTTTGGGTTTCTTCATCACCTATCTTGGGACTAAATTTGGCGGCTCTAGCTCAAAAAATATGGAAAATAAAGGCGTTTTTGATTTCAAAATGCAGGGGGCTCGGAACGGGGGGGCGTGCAGTTTTTAGGGGGTCGTTGCCAGTTATCCACCTACCAAATTTGGTGACTCTAGCTCAAACACTATGGAAGATACACGCACTACCGTTTTTAGCGAAGCGTTGTGGCGGTTGAGGGCGGATAGGGCAGTATAGATGGGCGTGGCATCCAAAGTTTTTATGAATTTGGTTGGGGATCGTCAACACCTATCTTGGCACCAAATTTGATGGCTCTAGCTCAAAAACTGTAGAAGATATGGTCATTTTTAGTGTTAAACTGCGGGGGGCTGGGGGCGGAAGCGGTGGGCTTGGCTCCAAAATTTTTGATGCCGTTTTTTGGGGATTGATAGTAGCTATTTTCTCCCTTAATTTGGTAGTTCTAGCTGTAAGGGATTGCGAAATAGCTGGATCTATCGATTTTGCGCTATCGAGTTTATCGATTTGCCAGCCCCCTAGTTATCGTAGAACTCCAATCTTGACACTTTAATTTACTATGCCATAGATAAAGACATTTGCAAAGTTTGAAGTCTCTAGCTTGAAGGGTGTGGAAAAAAGTTGCGTTCATACAGACGGACAGACACCATGACTGACATTGCACAAACCCGATATACTCTTTACCTGCGGTATCGAGTATAAAAACGCGTACAAGTGGTGAGGAGTCAAGCAAGTAGAGAACAGAAAGAGGGATTCTTCTACAAACGGACATGACCTTACGTTTTGAAATATTTAAATTAAGTAAGTTATAACGGCACCAGGCCGACAGTGCACCCAAGTCCGACTGTAGTAAGTTACATAGAGAGCCATTATTATAGGTGAAACAAAGGTTTACATCATCAGCAAACAAATAAGCACTAGAGTAAGTAATTACAACAGGAATATCGTTAATAAAGAGATTAAATAGTAATGGTCCCAGGTGACTCCCCTGAGGAAAACTAGAGGTAACAAAAATAGATTTGCATATAGAAGATTTAAAAACTACTTCGACCACACAAGTACTTAGAATGTCACAACAAGAGTTTTGCTGGAAATCCAATTAAATTGAATTTTTGGAGCCACAAAGAATGACTTACAGAATGTTATGCTTTACGATCAATTAAAATCTGTATAAACGATGTCAGTTTGCATTTTGGCCTGAAACCCTTTGATAACAAGCGAGGTGAACTCAATAAGGTTGGTGGTCAGATTATCTCCTAACAAAACCGTGTTGATAAGGGGATAAAATTCAACTCATACATTCTGCAATTGAGAGCATCTCATTTTTTCAAAGACTTTCAATTATCAAGTCTAACATTTTATTACTACTGTTATGCATCCTGTTAACTTGTGATAGGCCTAACTCTAAAAGGCCATCAATAAAATCATCAGAAGTGGCCGGTAATTGCGCCGAAGACTAAACAACATGTGGCAAATTAAAATCACTAACCACAATAAGTTGATCCATATCCGTCAACAACGACGAAACAAGTTGCAGGGCATTCAGATGGGATATGTAAATGTTATTATCAAAATGGGGAGGAATACATTTATGAACAAGTAATATACAGTGAGCGGCCGATTAATAATACTTTAACACATAGAAACTCAATACCCGGGAGATCATGAGAATGAATCTGTTCAAAGGAAATACAAGTGTCAACAGCAATGAGAACATCGCCCTCTTGCGGGAGGTGTGATCGCATCTGTACAAGTTATACTTATTAGGCAAAACGGAATAGTCAGATATATCAGGATTTAACCAGGTATCTGTGAATCAAAGGATAAGCTGTTTACATAAAATTTAGAACGTTTAGTGTTAAGGCCTCGAAAATTTTGACAGGCCAAGCTAACTACCTTTGTTAGTTTTTGCCGCCGAAGTTGAGGCAACAGAATGGATAACTGGCGATGCACTACTGATTCTTATACCATTATTTTTTTTGTTTCGCCGGTTTACTTACTCCTTTACAACTAGCTTTTGTAGCCAATACTTCTCCGAACATATTGTGGCGTAATGTTCGGACGGAACACTCAATTTAAAGGAAGATATGGTTCGGGCTTTTTATAATCTATACCGAAGGTAAAGAGTTTGTTGGGTTTGTGCAATGTCCATCGTGGTGTCTGCCCGTCTGTCCGTTCTGTCCCCATATCAGGTTTCTTTTTATTGGTCTTATTACTTGTATTGAGTCTAATATCAGAAATTGGCCCTTAATGGGCTAGCATCAGAAGTGGCTTGGTGGTTCAATCTTCTGCATGATAAACTAGACAAATAATATGGATGGAATTTACATCTCTTCCAGCTTGTTCGTCTGTTGTTCATTTGTTATTTTGTGTGCCAGTGTTTGTGAGGCATACTGCTGTCTAATATGCTGTTAGATTTGGGACGACATTTTCACCACCAATTAAAAGTAATATTGTTGCGGCGCAAAACTGCAACGCAGTCTTGCATGGCAAAAAGCTCGCGTATTTGTTATCAACAGCCCACTAGAGAGCTGGTCAATTGTGACGTCACAACGTCACGCCGTAAGAATGAGAGACATAAGGAGTGCAGCCTACCGAAGCTGTAAAACATACGAGAACAATCAAACAAAATGTAAAATGAATATGTAAAATGAATTTAGAAGTCAGTCGCGAGAAGATCGTCGTTGGTTGTGCAAAGCAAGCACTAATTTTTTCGCTCCACAAGTCCAGAAAACGGAAGCGCAGCAATTCACGCAAGAAGCGTGTGCATTAGAAACATAAAATTTGTTAGGTTAACTAAATAAAGATAAAATAGAAATCACATCTTAGCGTTTTCGGCGGACTGGTGCGTATTAAACGGCTTGCCGACCCAAGAGCTCGGCTATAATTGAATTATCGAGTTCATGCGATAATATTCGAAAAAATTATTGAAAGTGAGGCTTAACTCGAAGCCGCATACCACAAGCAGCGGTGTTCGAACATAACCTAAAAGCAACACGCAGCTTGCCATTGTAAGAACATGTTGTACGCGGACGAAGGTACGCAACCTGTATCTGGCCCTGGAGAAGACGTGCATCCACTAGTTGGTGCAGCGACGGTGGTTGATAGAGCCATGTCACTGGGATCACAAGTTAATGCAAACAGCGGTGTGGAAATGCATCGTACTAGCGGTACGCACAGTGGCGTGACCTTGGTGGAGACAATAGCCACAGCTAGCACGCCCACAGCTGCTGAAGTCACGTGGGCACGACTAGGAGCGAGACCAAGCTGTTGTGCACCCCGAGAAGTTTACAGACCTACGAGAGCGGCTACCGCTGGAATCCAGGCGAGAGCGGCGTGGGAAGAGCAACACGTGACTCCAACATACAACACAAGGGCAGGCCAAGGCTCGAATCTGCTCGACGGCATGCTACATTCAACGGTGTATGGAGTCGGCGATGAATGGAATCAATCGACAGTGATCGAAAGAGCTGCGCCAGCTCCGCAGGCAACTACACCAGCAGGCACTAGAGGTGCAGAGTCAAACAGACTCAGGTGTGCCAGTGCTAATTCGATGGGAATCCAGAACGTGCTCAATGATGCAGGGCTACAGCAGACTGGAAGACAAAGCGCGGCTGCGACGATACAGCCGCCAACCGAGTATCAAACTCCACAAGTAGCGAGAGCCTGCCGCGGCAGCTACATACAGCAGCAAGTACCAGCATATAGTATGAACACGAATTCTACTCAGGATGTTTCTCTTACAGCATCCCAGTTAGCAACAAGACAAGTGATCAGCAGAGATCTACCAAGCTTCTCAGGAAGCCCAGAGGAGTGGCCAATGTTTATCGCTAACTACGAACAGTCGACTGTGAGGTGTTGATTCACAGACCAGGAGAACCTGATCCGATTACAAAAAAGCCTACGCGGAGCTGCCCTTGAAGCCGTGCGCGGCAAGCTAATGGTGCCAGCGACAGTGACACAAGCTATGGAAACTCTTCGTATGCTCTACGGCAGACCTGATGCCATCTATGAGAGCCTACACACGAAGCTTAAAATGGAGCCACCAGTGAGAGGCGGCAATCTGGAGTCTTTGGTTCACCTGGCGCTAGCAGTACAAAATTACTGCGCTACAGTATGCGCGATATAGCTGCACCCAAGTGAAGTTAGATATGGTGGCGTTCGACGAGTGGCTGTTCAAACTGGCATCATGTGCGAGTACAGTTATGCCAATAATAACAACAGCCGATCAACGCGAGACCTAGACGACCAACAAACAGACGCGTAACAGACTGCTGATTCACAACGAAAATGATACGGAGCCGACAGCACAAGGTGGGTGCCACAAATGCGGCGCGAAGCACAAGCTGGAATCCTGCAACGAATTCAAAAACATGATTACACAAAACAAATGGAAGTTTGTTAAGGAGAACAAACTTTGCTGGCTCTGCTTTGGTAAACATTTTTCAAAAAACTGCAAGGCCAGAGAGAGATGTCAAGTCGACGGATGTACCAGAGCACACCACCCGCTGCTCCACGAGAACGGATCTAGAAACGTGAGTATAGCTCCAGAAAATAGCGCCGTTATTTTACACGCAGGCCAGAATGGCAAGGCGTTGTTCCGGTACGTGCCTGTTACACTGTACGGGCCAACCAAGATGCTGCACACATACGCGCTAATAGACGAAGGATCAGCGTGCACACTCTTAGAAGCGAGAGTAGCGGAAGAACTCCAGATAAAAGGACCAGCCGATGAGCTGTGCCTGAGGTGGACCGGTGACATCACGCAAAAGGAACCTGCTTCGAAGAGAGTTTCATTCAGCATATCCGCGAAAGGCAAGGAAGCGCGAAAATACTCGCTAAGTGGCGTGCGCACCATTCGCAACTTGGACTTGCCGAGCCAAACGTTGGACGCAGCCACCATACAAGCTCATCGGCATCTGCAAAAGGTACCCATACAGGCGTACAAAGAAAAGCGAGCAACGATTATAATAGGCCTGGACAATGCAAAGCTGGGAGTACCACTCGTGGTCAAGGAATCAGATAATGCCGAGCTTATTGCTTCTAAGTCCAGGTTAGGATGGTCACTCTACGCTCGCAACAAGCAGCAGGATGCTTCAGGAGGACGAGTGATGCACGTATGCGATTGGAACAACGACAGACATTTAGACGACATGATGAAGGCTAACTTTGCCTTGGATGCGAGACATAAGGAGTGCAGCTTACCGAAGCTGTAAAACATACGAGAACAATCAAACAAAATGTAAAATGAATATGTAAAATGAATTTAGAAGTCAGTCGCGAGAAGAAGTGATCGTCGTTGGTTGTGCAAAGCAAGCACTAATTTTTTCGCTCCACAAGTCCAGAAAACGGAAGCGCAGCAATTCACGCAAGAAGCGTGTGCATTAGAAACATAAAATTTGTTAGGTTAACTAAATAAAGATAAAATAGAAATCACATCTTAGCGTTTTCGGCGGACTGGTGCGTATTAAACGGCTTGCCGACCCAAGAGCTCGGCTATAATTGAATTATCGAGTTCATGCGATAATAAGTATGGTGTAAGTAGGAGAGACTCAGAGTTTTCAATTGGAACTGGGGTCAAAGAATGTAAGTTTATAAAACATAAGCTAATCAATATCTTTTCTGTTTGCCCAGCTGAATTGACCAACTAATACAATACATAGTCACCATAATTAACGTAAAAATAACACCACCTACTTCGCACATCCATCATTACAGCAAGAACTACCAAATTTGGCTATTTGCAACCCACAAAAATCTGCATCAAATGTTTGTAGACGAAAGAAAACACGGATTAATCACAGAATAAGCAAATGCAAATGTTTTTAAAAGCAACTGCAGCGTTAGTTCTACTGCAATTTAAAATTTGATTTAAGTCAGCAACTATTATTATGCACACGTAAATATATACAACGTATATTTGCGATCACTGCTAGAATTGTTTACCAAATAAAACCAAGTAAAACTCCGTACACAAACAAAAGAAAACAATAGCTTATTGAGAGCGCTCAAAAACACAACCGTCACCAACGAAAGACCAAAGCTTATTTTGATGATATGATGAGAAAAATGATTACAGAAATCACGTCAATGTTGCCATTGGACTGTTGAATAAAGTTTATTAGCATTGTGGTGCTTTGAAGTTTGCAAAGGAAACTCCAGGAATGTGTTGATTTAACGGTAAAGTAGTGTTGACAAAGTTACTGAAGTTACTACACAGGTAGTGAGCTGCTATTAAGTAATTTCAAAAATAAAATTTAAAAAACTAAAAATATATGTGGGTTTGTTAAATGGAAGCTCAGTTTCACTTTGACCTTCTTGGAGAACAGACGTGCTACTTCTGCGACTACCAAGGTGCCCAAAGAGCAATCGAAAAAACCTTATCAGCTAATAAGCGAAAACAAACAAGTGCACAGAACAAAATACGAAAAATACAAAAACAACAAGCAAAAACACAGCGGAGTGCAGGGCGCGAGCCCTTAAACAAAAACAATGGATAAACCACCAGACATACACAGACTTACAACAACACCA
>JAWNNU010000880.1:0-49608 GCA_035044585.1 Scaptomyza polygonia | reverse complement strand
TGACTCACATGTATGGTGTTATCTTTAACAAGGAGGTCAGCTAATGTTCTTGACCTTTGATCTTGATCTACTTCTAGGTGGTGATCCTAGACATCCTGGGCTCTTATCTTGCTACCTAATTAAAAAGGGTCACGCTAATGGAAAAAAGGTGATAAATTTTAATGTAAGAGGGGTGATAAGAAAAGGCGGCATTTCCCTTTGGTTTAGAACCGGCAGTTCCCTACTACTCGAATAATTTAGCTTTTTTCTATAACCGAAGTATAGCAGAATGTTACGTAACGTGTTGAGAAAGACCCCTCCCCACCCCCTTGTAACGCATCGTAACGTTTGATGAGACCTCCCCTCCACCCAAATTGCGTTACGTAATACTTGAACGCTCCATAATGATGAAAGCAGCGTTTGATACTGAAAGAATAAAGAATAAGACAAGGCTCTTTTGGAATTTACTCCTCAAGAATCGATTTGCATATAAATAGCCCGGTATAAAAAAATAAGAGGAGTGAAATCAACTGAACCAATTTCGTTACGTTTTGTAAAAACTAGTGCATGACGAATGTTGGATACCCTTATAAAATGCAAGTGCTATTGTGGATATGTTGTTCAACAATATATTTGCAATAATTGCATATTTTCTTAAGCATAAGTTGGCGCCAAGTTAACTTTTGAGAAATTGCTTTAATTATAATCAGTTTATTGAACTACATATCCACATTAGCACTCATATTTTATTAGTGTGGCCAACATTCGCTAGTTTTTTGATTATCAGTGATATTGTGGATATGTTGTTCAACAATATACATATAAATAGTTCATTGAACTACATATCCACAATAGCACTTATATTTTATTAGTGTGGCCAACATTCGCTAGTTCTTCAATTATCAGTGATATTCTAGATATGTTGTTCAACAATATATAAATAGTTGATTGAACTACATATCCACAATAGCACTTATATTTTATTAGTGTGTCCAACATTTGCTAGTTCATACTCTAGTTATTAAAGAATCCCGTAATAATTCTTAGCAAGTATGTGTGGGTATGCGTAGCTTCGAACAAGAAGAAAACAGAATTGTGGTTGACGATGAATGTATAATACTCAAATAATTTCTCATGGCTAGTGTGGATATGTGGTTCAACATTATATTTGCAATAATTGCATATTTTCTTTAGCATAAGTTGGCGCTAAGTTTCGCTAGTTCTTCAATTATCAGTGATATTGTGGATACGTTGTTCAACAATATATTTTCAATAATTGCAAATTCGGATAAGCATAAGTGGGTGCTAAGTTAACAATTGTGAATTGTGAAATTGCTTCAATTACAAATATGTAGTTGATTCAACTACATATCCAATGTAACACTTATATTTTATTAGTGTGTCCATTATCTTGTTCAAAATCTTATTATTTAAGAATTCTGTTATGTTATTCCGAAATAGAATAAATTCGTGTCGTGACACACGCAATTTGCATTTTGGCCTTAAACCCTTTGATATCAAGCGAGGTCCACTCAAGAAGGTTAATGATAGTAGATCTTCGCCTAACAAAACCGTGTTTGTAAATAGATAAAATTGAATTTCATATTGAAAGCATATGACCAACAAGAATTCATATAATAGATCGTTCAAATTAGAGAAATGAAGTGCGGCACAATTCGTGGATGATGGCTGTTATGTTTATATTATGAGTCTATGGTGTGCTATGTGGACGACCCAATATTGTTGCCGCACTTCATTTCTCTTGTTGTTGTCACAAAATTTTCTAAAATTGTGAAACTGACTATTTTAGACATTTACTTGAATATACCTGCTGCTTCCCATTATGAAAGGGTGGTATCGTCTTATATGAACCTTGTGAAACTCGATAGCTAAACGTGAGAAACTTCATTGGCAATTATTGAATATTGGTACAAAGGGTATTTTTTCATACAGCAGAGTGAGCGTCTCAGCAACGACAAGCCAGCACGTTGTTGTTTTGTTCAGTTTCCTTTTGCGTTCAGCGTCCCAGAAGAAAGTGTCATAGGGTAAAAATTGGGAAGGGTATGAATGATCAGCAGCAGCAGAACTGATATTTGACTGCTTCGAAGTCAAAGTCTTGTGTTTGTTTTTACCCAAGCGCATTAATGAGGGATGAAAATGAGTTGTGAGGAACAAGTGTTTGCCACAAGGCTGGGTTTTTATACCCTGAACCCATAAAATGGGTAAATCAGGGTATAATGGTTTTGTGCAAAAGTATGTAACAGGCAGAAGGAAGCATCTCCGACCCCATAAAGTATATATATTCTTGATCAGTATCAATAGCCGAGTCGATATGGCCATGTCCGTCTGTCCGTCCGTCTGTCCGTCTGTCTGTCTGTCCGTCTGTCCGTCTGTATGAACGCTTAGATCTCAAAGACTACAAAAGCTAGAGACTTCAGATTTTGAATATAAGTTCTCCTATACCATAAGCAGAACAAGTTTGCTTCAAATTATCGATAACTACTCTGGTTTTCGATATACACATGGAATCGATAACAAAAAAGTATCGAATTTGGAAAATAAAAAAATGGGGGTTGGTGTAATGGGTAACGATAGAACTTTTCTCAAAATTTCGTCGAAATCGGTTAAGAAACACCAGAGATATCGTAAAGTTAAGTCAGCTATGAGTTTTGTTTAAAGTGATCAAAATTTGAAGCATACTTTTAGGACGCAAGGACTGCAACTGGGTTCAGGGTATCTTCTGGTCGGGCTATCCCGACTAGAGCCTTCTTACTTGTTTCTTCAAATAAATATGGTTCTTTGATATGAATGAAAGTTTGCCTGCCTTACGTATTTTGTGACCTCTTGATACCTGTCCCAACCCACAAAACACTTGCACTAGCAATTGATATGCACCTTGCCAACCAAGTTTCTTGAGCTAAATGTGAGAAAGCGAATACTCTGTACAATATTGATCATGAAATTGAATTAAAATACGTATATTTTATTAGTATAGAAACATAATTGCATTTAATTAAATTGTCCTCATTCATGACGATCGCAGAAGGTCAATGAATGACAATGCCAATGCTACGCATACAATTGTACATGAACATGTATACACAAAGGGACACACTCACATGCTTATGAAACCTAGTCGAAATGAAATAACAAAAATCATTTCAAAGCCCAAGTCTACCAAAACAGCAAACATAACAAACGCACATTTGCACACGCAAATATATATGTATATGTAAATGTAATTTGTGTAAACGCACTAGTGCCTTGATGCTCTAGGGCTAGCGGCAAAAGCGATAAGCAAGCAGGTATACAAAGAAAAGGGAAACAAGACGAGAAACAAACAAGCTATGCGCCGTGCGCACACATACAGTATGGCTCATGATACAATTAATTGTATATTAATTGTATCATGGTATGGCTCATGTCTCTGCGAAACCAGCAAGCAGACTGACGCGATATGCTCACGACTCACGACTTAAGTAAAAATTGCCTGCGATATTTCTCTCTGAGAGCGTGGTAGCTGCTAAACGACTTCCCAACTCTATATCAGAATTTTTGCATTTGAACGCTCTATTATATGAATTCTTGTTGATATAACTATACTCGATACCGAAGATTAAGAGCTTAATGGGTTTGTGCAATGTCCGTCTGACCGACTGTCCGTTGGTATGCTCGCATTTTTTTCCACACCCTAGTTAGAGACTTGAAACTTTGCAAATGTCTTTATGGCATAATAAATTAAAGTGTCAAGATTAGAATTCTGCGATAACTGAGGGGCTGGCAAATCGATAAATTTGATAACTAAAAATCTCTTTTAGCTATAACTACCAAATTTATTGAGAAGATAGGTACTAACAACTCCCAAAATACTGCATAAAATTTAAGAGCCACGCCCACACAATCCGCCCCCAACTCCCACGCGTTTAAATACAGAAACGTTTTTATATTCCACAGCTTTTTAACTAGAGCCACCAAATCTGGTGCCAAGAAAGGTGATGCCAAGAAAGGTGATGCCAAGAAAGGTGATAGCCTAACCTAACCTAGCCCTAGCCACCCCTAACCGCCCTAACGCTTGGCTAAAAACGGGATCGCGTGTATCTTCCATAGAATTTAAGCTAGAGTAACCAAATTTGGCAGGAAGATAGCAAGTGGCATCATACACAGATCTGCAGAAAAAGGGATGCCACGCATGCAGTTGGCATCATACACAGATCTGCAGCAAATAATTTGGATGCCACGCTCCCAAAATTAGCCCACCCTGCTTACCCATAATATTTTGCTAACTTTGAGGTAGAGTTTTTTTAATGTCGCCTCCGTCACCCTTCTCCCATCTTTTACTAACTGTGATCTAAAGTCCCCAAATTTGGTAGGAGGATAGCAATTGATGACCCCCAAAGATCTGCAGAAAAAATTTTGATGCTACCCCTACCCAAACTGCCCCCACCCCCCTTCCACAATATTTTACTAACTTCGAGCTAAAGTCACCAAATTTGGTAGGAGTATAGCCATTGCCATCATCTAACCATGAGCTTAAGTCACCAAATTAGATAAGAGGATAGCAAGTGACATCATGCACAGATCTGCATGAAAAAAAGGGATGTCTCCCTTCCCATAATATTTTGCTAACATTGAGGTAGAGTCTTTTTAATGCCGCCCCCATCACCCTTTTTCCATCTTTTACTAACTTTAATCTAGAGTTCCCAAATTTGGTAGGACGATAGCAATTGACGACCCCCAAAGATCTGCAGCAAAAATATTGATGCCACGCTCCCCCATTACACCCAGACCCCGTTCCACCATATTTAACAAACTTTAAACAACACGAACAAATTTATGTAGGAGGATAGCAATTGACAACCCACATATACTGATAAAAAGTTTGGATGCCTCGCCCTTAGCACCCCTTTCTCCACCTTTAACAATTTTTGACCTCGAGTAGACGAAAGAAAGAAGAAGAATGCTTTTTGGCATCCCCATCTGCATCAGACAATCTTTGAGGCAGCGTATTCCCCTGCCGTATACGCAACCCATTGCAATCAGGTCTTTTTTTATCGGTTTTATTATTCGTATCGAGTATACCGCAGTCGGGTGCGTCCGACTGCAACGTTAGACAACTTGGATATACCTCAATAGTTTTGAAGGTTGGGCTTAGAAGAATTTTAATGGAGTGGAATAATAAAAGATTCCTTCCATATAGCAGGAAACACAACTGAGTCAACCGATAAGTTAAATAAAGTTTGTAATGGTTGACAAAGTGAATCCGCACATTATCTAAGAATACAACCTGGCACTCCAGCAGGGCGAGGCAAGTAGCTGGGTTTG
The DNA here is from genome assembly GCA_035044585.1 of Scaptomyza polygonia. Classification (NCBI taxonomy): domain Eukaryota; kingdom Metazoa; phylum Arthropoda; class Insecta; order Diptera; family Drosophilidae; genus Scaptomyza; species Scaptomyza polygonia. The sequence continues at coordinate 44,307 of JAWNNU010000880.1, read as the reverse complement.
ATAGAATTTACGTCGGTTAGCAGTTATTTAAGCCGAGGTACAGATCTCAGTCTGGCCAAGCCAAACGCTACAAGAAATATTTATGATTGCTAAAACGCGTTTGCTCACTTGCCCCCAGTTTTCATTAACGATGCGTGACCGACCGAACCGACTGTGCAGCTATGGAAGCAGCGGGGACTTATTAATTATTAATTGTCTGTTTACTGCTGTTTTCGCAATATTTGTCGCGAAAACTCCACGTCTGTTTACTTTTGTTCTCCGGGGCAACTCTTATCTGCTTGCCGATCTCCCGCTTAGCCTCAGTGCACCTCTCCGCGTCTCGTGAATTGCGACTGTGGATATAAAACAAGTAGAAACGTTGCAGTCGGACACAAAAGACTGCGGTTTACTCGTAACCAGTAATAAAACTGTAGAAAAACTCAAATCTAAATAATTAAATAAGTAACACTTTGTGATTTTATATATTATATTGTATAATTTTATTAGCTCTTTTCAATTGCAACACCAAAACCACATGCAGAGTCAAAACGTATGTAAGAAGGAAAAGAATAAGTATGTACATCAACTCAAAAGTGTGACCATCGTGTCATAATATAGTAATACTAAATAAATGTTACTTAATGATAATTTTGATTAGTAATAGGGGTATTCTAACACGCCCCCTTAATAGTAAAATTAAACAAAACATATTCAATAATTTTTATCGTTTATTTATTCTAATGTGGTTGGTGTGCATTCTGGGATGGAAACCCAGTAAAACCCGATCATATAACCTATCAATAAATAAACATAAAATTGTATTCAGTTACTTCAGTTTCTTAACAATATAACGTATCTTTTTATTTTAATAAAAAAAAATTAAAAATTTAGTTAAATTCATAAATTTGATATTTGGCATAAAGCATAATTAAGAAGCCAAATTTCAGCATCGACGAACAAATGACTCAGTCATCTTGGAGCAATCCCATTTTTCTTTTCAGATCCGTAAATCTTGCGGCAGGCAACGAAATATACTCAAGACAAATAACATTATTCTCCCACTTGCTCTCTAGTAAAATGATATTTAATATCAATGTGTTTTGATCTTTTATGACATGAGGGGTTGTTTGCTATGCTTATACATCCTTGGTTATCTTCTATTAAGAAGGGATTTCAGCCATAGTGCTTCCCTTACAGCTTCCAATAAGGCCTTATATTCAGGTTCAGTTTATGAGGCTGCTACTGAATTCTGCCTTTTCGTGTTCCAACAAATTACGTTCGAACCAAACATTTAAAATAAGTAGCCCGTTGTACTTTTTTTTATCAATTTCATTTCCACCCCAGTCAGAGTCTACATAGCCAACTTGTGTATTATCGTATGTTGCGTTCTACTTAAAAATCAACTTCATACTAGTAGTTCCCTTCAAATACCTAAAAACCCTTTTTAAACATTGCCATAACTCAGAATTATTCTTGCTACTATATCTGCTCAAGACATTTACTGCAGTCGCTAAGTCCGGACGTGTATAGAGCATTATGAACATTAAATAGCCGATAAGGCTGCGACATGGCGCATTACAGTTTTCATGTGAGTCGAGGGACTCATAATTTAATTTGTTTGGTAGTGGGGTACTGACTGCATTGCAATCTTCCATATTAAATTTGTTTAAGACCCGTTTAACATAAGCACCCTGACTTAAGCAAATTTTACCTTCACACAATTCTATTCTAATGCCAATCAAATGTCGTAATTCTTTTAAGTCGGTCATTCGAAACTTTTCCATTAAATACTTTTTAAATTCATTCATCCTTTTCATATCTCCTGTTGCTTTGACTACATCATCTACATATAACAATACATATATGTTCTTCTTGATGTCACTTTTATCAAGTATATATATATACAGCGATCTACGGGAGAGTAAACAAAGTTACATTCTTTTAATGCTTGCTCAAAAATTTCAAACCAGCATCTAGCTGCTTGTTTGAGCCCGTAAATTGCCTTATTTAATTTACATACATTATTATTACTGCATGTTATACCTTGAGGAAGTTGCATATATATTTCCTCATTTAGTCAATTAAGAAAGCTGTTTTTACATCCATTTGATGAACTTTCAAGTTAAATTGAACTGCTAACGATAATATGAATCTAAAACTGGAAATTCTTGCAATAGGTGCAAATGTTTCTTCATAGTCAACTTGGTATTTTTGCGTAAACCCTCGAGCGACCAATCTCGCTTTATATTTTATTGGATTTCCCAATTCATTGTACTTTACAGAAAATACCCATTTGCTATCAACAATGTTTTTTTTTTCTGGCTTCTTTGTAATTGTCCAGGTATTATTTATTTCATGAGCACAGTGATCTATCATTCCTATTCTTAATTTCATCATATGTATTTGGAACACCATCAAAAATAATGTGAGCATTTAATATACATTTATTCAAAGTATTATCGTCTTCATTATAGGATATCTGTGGCTTAGTTTTATTTCTTTATCCCAACTTTCTTTGTTAGTTTTAAAGTCATTTTGCTGTTCAGTTTCGTTACATTCCGTACTCTCATTCGGGAAGTTTAACTCCTTACTATCATTCAGGAGATCATTTATATTTCTTTTCTTACTTTCATTCGGAAAATTTTCATTATCACAGTCCTTACTTTCTTTCAAGGATTCTGTTTTCTTGCTCTCCTGACTTTCATTTGGGAATTCTGATTGCTTTCTTTCCTTACTATCATTCGGGAATACTTGTTGCTTGCTTTCATTACTTTCATTTGGGAACTCTGCTTGCTCTCTTTCCATACTCTTTTTCGGTAATGGTTCTGATCATTCTTTCAGATACGCCATTTAACTGAGGCGTGTGTGGCACTGTCAACTGAAAAGTAATCCCTCTATTATCACAAAACTCACGTATCTCATTGCACAGATATTCTCTTCCGTTGTCAATATACAGATTAACCATCGTAAGGTTAAAATGTGCTTCACTCTTAGCTACAAAATCCATAAACATATTAAAAACATCTGACTTGTGTTTCATTAAATAAGTTACACAATAATGTGTAAACTGATCTATAAAGATTACATAGTAGTTTTTTTCATTTATTGTCAATGGTGTGTTAGGGCCACAAACATCTGAATGTACCACAAACATTAAGTTAGCTGCAGTCACCTTGCAGAATAGCACATCCTCCAGTGTAATATGGTGGTTTTTATGCAGCCGCACGATACCAAGCTTAGTGGCGTAGATAAATTCGCCTTGTTTAGCCACAGCGATTTTTATTGGTTGCTCCAATTCCACACTGTCTGCATATAATGACTCATCGTTTATTATATGGTAAGTCGCGCCAGAATCAAGGACAAAGTCAAATTTATCCATCACCGACATATTTGATTTTAACATAAACGCAAAACCGTGCTGCGAAGTTGCAATTTGAGCTTTTTTGTTTTCTTTATTTTCATCATCTACTATTTTTATACCCTGAACCCATAAAATGGGTAAATCAGGGTATAATGGTTTTGTGCAAAAGTATGTAACAGGCAAAAGGAAGCATCTCCGACCACATAAAGTATATATATTCTTGATCAGTATCAATAGCCGAGTAGATATGGCCATGTCCGTCTGTCCGTCTGTCTGTCTGTCCGTCTGTATGAACGCGTAGATCTCAGAGACTACAAAAGCTAGACTCTTCAGATGTTTAATATATAAGTTCTCCTATACCATAAGCAGAACAAGTTTGCTTCAAATTATCGATAACTACTCTGGATTTCGATATACATATGGAATCGATAACAAAAATATCGATTTGGAAAATGTACAAATGGGGGTTGTTGTAATGGGTAACGATAGAACTTTTCTCAAAATTTTGTTCAAATCGGTAAATTAACACCAGAGATATCTTAAAGTTAAGTCAGTTATGAGTTTTGTTTTAAGTGATCATTATTTGAAGCATACTTTCAGGACGCAAGGACTGCAACGGGGTTCAGGGTATCTTCTGGTCGGGCTATCCCGACTAGAGCCTTCTAACTTGTTTTATAATGATAACAATCTTTTTTAATGTGTCCTTCTTTACCACAGGGATGACACTTAACCCTACTAAATTTAGGTTTCCTCTTAAATGTTTTTCTTGGTTTTGTTACTTTATTTTTTACAAAATAAGTTCTCTGGTTGTTTGTGTGTGGGTTCTGAACAAATGCCTGCATAACTTTTCATTTTTAATTTATATACTCGATACCGAAGGTAAAGAGTATATTGGGTTTGTGCAAAGCCCGTCATGGTGTCTGTCCGTCTGTCCTTCTGTATGAACGCAACTTTTTTCCACACCCTTCAAGTTAGAGACTTGATACTTTGCAAATGTCTTAATCTACGGCATAGTAAATTAAAGTGTTAAGTTTGGAGTTCTACGATAACTAGGGGGCTGGCAAATCGATAAACTCGATAACGCAAAACCGATAGATCCAGCTGTTTCGCAAGCCCTTACAGCTAGAACTACCAAATTTGGAGAGAAAATAGCTACTAGCAACCCCCAAAAAACTGCATCAAAAATTTTGCAGTACGCCCACAGCCCCCGCAGTTTAACACCAAAAATTCCCATATCTTTTACAGTTTTTGAGCTAGACCCATCAAATTGGTGCCAAGATAGGTGTTGACGGTCTCCAATCAAAATCATAAAAACTTTGGATGCCATGCCCATCCATACTGCCCAAGCTGCCCCGAACCGCCCCCATGCTTCACTAAAAACGGGAATGCGTGTATTTTTCAAAGAGTTAAATCTAGAGTCATCAAATTTGGTAGGAAGATAGCTGTTAACGATCCTGTTAACGATAACTGCTTCAAAAATTTGGAGCCACGAGCTAGTTTCCAAATTTGGTATGAGGATAGCAATTGACATCATAAACAGATCTCGAGTAAAAATTTTGATGCTCCGCCCCCCCATACCTCCCCCAGCCATCTATCCATCATATTCTTCTAACTTTGAGCTAGAGTCACAAAATTTGGTATGAGGATAGCTATTGACATGATACACAGATATTCAGCAAAATTGTTGATGCCACGCCCTCATACCGCCCCCAGCCCCTACCTTTAACAAACTTTGAGCTAGAGTCACCAAATTTGGAAGGAAGATAGCTTTTTGACATCCCCATCTGCACCAGACAGTCTTTGAGGCAGCGTACACCCCTGCCGTACCCACACCCCATTGCAATCAGGTCTCTTTTAATCTGTTTTATTACTGGTATCGAGTATACCGCAGTCGGGTGCGTCCGACTGCAACGTTTCTACTTGTTATTTCATTGTCTAGTAGCTTATTTTTAACAAAAGCTAAAGTTAAGCTTTCTTCTTATAATGTCTCAATTGCCGTGATCACACCATTGTAGGATGAGGGCAATGTGAGCAGCAACTGCGACACTTAATCCATATCATCCATCTTTGCACCCGAAGCTAACATCTCACTCACTAATTCGTCGAAAATGTTGAAATGACTCAATAGTGTCATCTTACTCATTAGTTTGAGTGAGACTAATTGTTTGCGCACCGACAACTGCGAAGCCAAACTTTTTCGCTCATATATCGCGTCTAAATTCTTAAGAATTTGACGGGCCGTATTGTCACGAAATTCGGAAATGAGTCGCTCAAATATTCTATAAGCGTGCTTTTTTCCAAGTATCATCCACTTCAACGGGCATCTTTTCATCAACTACCTTTAAAACATACATTTCGGCAAACTGAGCCCTGATTCTAAATTTCCATACGGAATTTTTCTCGCCATCACAAGGCTTTATGTTCCGCTTTGCCTTTTCCATTCTACTTCACATACGCGCACTTAGCTATGTTAATATGTATGTACAAAATCTAGATACACACGCTTTTATTTAATTTTACAAACTTCAATTATTTCTTTCTATGGTACTTTGCATGGACTTGGCCCATAACCTTTTGAAAAACTCAAATCTAAATAATTAAATAAGTAACACTTTGTGATTTTATATATTATATTGTATAATTTTATTAGCTCTTTTCAATTGCAACACCAAAACCACATGCACAGTCAAAACGTATGTAAGAAGGAAAGGAATAAGTATGTACATCAACTCAAAAGTTAGACCATCGTGTCATAATATAGTAATACTAAATAAGTGTTGCTTAATGATAATTTTGATTAGTAATAGGGGTATTCCAACAAAAACCAAAAAAAGAGATCCGATTGCAATAGTATTCGGCTTAAGCAGGGGTGTACGCTGCCTTAAATATTGTCTGGTGCAGATTGGGATTCTTAAAAGCTATCTGCCTTCCAAATTTTGTGACTCTACCTCAAAATTTGTTAAAGGTGAGCAGAGGGGGCTGGGGGCGCAATGGGGGCGTTGCATCCAAATTTTTGCTGCAGTTGTATATATGTCAATTGCTATCATCCAACTAAATTTGGTGTCTCTACCTCAAAGTGGAAGGGTGGCTGGGGGTGGTATTGGGTGGGGCCGGCAAGAAAATTTTTGGGCTTCTTCATCACTCATCGTGGTTGAGGGCGGCTACGGCAGTATGGATATGGATGGGCGTGGCATGCAATGAAATATGAATTTGTTTGGGAGCCGTCGTCAGCTATCTTGACATCAAATTTGGTGGCTTTACCTCAAAAACTGTGTAAAATAATCGCATTTCTGATTTTTAACTCCAGTTTTCCTGGGGGCGGAATGGCTTCAAAATTCTGGAAAATTTTTTTTGGGTGTTGGTACTTACAATCTCCTCTCCATATTTGGCAGTTCTAGCTGTAAGAGCTTTCGACATAGGTGGATTTATCGATTTTGAGTTATCGAATTTATCAATTTTCGAGCATTCCAGCTATCGTAGAACTCATATCTTGACACTTAAATTTACTATGCCATAGATCAAAACATTTGCAAAGTTTCAAGTCCCTAGCCTGAAGGAAGTGGAAAAAAGTTTCGTTCATACAGACGGAATGACGGACTCACGGACAGAAGGACAAACACCATGAGGAACATTACACAAGCCCGATATACTCTTTACCATCGGTAAAAATATTGTGACATAATTTGATTAAAAATAAAATTTAAAATTATAGACCTAAAAAAACAAAATTAACTTGAAAACTCTGGGAAATTCAACAAGAAAATTATTGGTCCAACATTTGTTGCGTGGATTGGGAAAAACCCAGAAAACCCAATCAGACCTGCGGTAGCCTAATGTTTTGTCGTTACGATTAGATAGAGAAAAAAGGATCGATTGTTTTAGCACTGGAGTTGAGGTCTCCAGAAAGACAAGAGAATAAAGCCTGTTATTTATTTGTTTATTTATTGCCAGCTTTGAGCAGCTGACATGAATCAAAATGAACTCTAATTATAATATTGAAAATAATAATTCAATTAATTGATTAAAAAAAAAAAATTAACATTTATATCTGAAATAATATTCAAAATTCAGATAAAAAATTTAAAAAGATAACTATAACATTGTTTGGTTACGCAGCCATCGGCACCAAAATAACATAAACTTAACAATTCATCTCTTAATCACTCTTGATCTATGTGCAGTATAAGAGCAGCTTAAAGTAACTCTCTCAACCATTGCTTTGCATATGGTCTCAATATTTCTTTTCTTGCATGCTTTATTGCTTGCCCTTGGCCTTCAGCTGAGTGCAAGCTGCTGCTGCAATTCGGCAGCAGTACAGTTCTATCAAATTCGTCGGTAGCTCAAGTTCGAACGTTTGTCTGTTTCGCGACAAACTAACATTGTTAATTATTAAGTAGCCCAAATCGGGGTTGATTGCAATAACTAAGCTTAAACATCAGTCATAATCTTTGTTCGGCCACGAAGGCAAATAAATCTTATTATATTTAATGCAAATCTCGCTGCATTTATATTTATTAACTGACAGTTTTGGAAACTCGATAGCTATTGAAAAAGCTCAATTGCTCATCATTGGTGACCCCGACTTGAATCGTTGCTCTATATTTGTTTAATTAATTGCAAATTATTCAACGTATAGAGTTAGAAAAGCACGCGCCCGCGCTCTTTACATTGTTTTTCGTTGTTCTTGTTCGTTTTGCGTTCGCTTTTGCTGCAGGTGGTTGGACTGCATTGACGCCCGCGCATTATATTCTCTTGTCGCTTTTACAAGAACCGCTGCAGCAACCGTTTCTGCATTGCTATTGCTGCTCCCGTTTCGTTTTGCATTTGCTTGTACTCAAGGTGTTTGCCCTTTTTGACCTTGTACGTAAGATCGTCAGTGCATTTGAAACTGTAATGCATTAAAGTGTTTGTCGTGGAAATAAATTGATCGTGTTTGGCATGCACTGAGTTTTAAACTATAGTTTGCAAGTGTCTGACATTCAGTGACTCTAAAACTATATTTGCAAGTGCGCGTACATAACTTCAAAAAACACATAGTCAACATGCCGAATACTGTTGAGGCAAGTAATACTGCTGCAGTTCCGTCGCTTGGTGCTCCGTTTTACAAAGCCCAGGCCAAGGCTATTAACGAGCAAGTGAAGCGGATGGCCAAAGCTATTGCTCCGGAGCATATTGGGCATCTCAGCGAAGAGGAGTTGGCGATCCGGCTTAAAGCTCTGGAAAGCGCTCAGCAGAATTTCAACAACATGCATTACGCATTGGAGGAACTGGACTATGATGAAATCGGGAGTGAACTTCGTGAATCGTTTGATGAGCTATCTATACTACTTGAAACAAGCTTGCGCCGCGATATTAATAAGCGAAAATTATCATCGCCCTTGTGTTCGACTATCACACATTGTCGCCGAGTCGGATTCGATTGCCTGAGCTCAGGCTTCCAGAGTTCAGCGGAGGATACACAAAATATGCCGATTTCATTTCAGTGTTCTCGTCAATCATTGACGGCGATTTAGGACTTTCAGATGTGGAAAAGTTTCAGCATTTGCGATCGTGCCTGAAGGGACCAGCCTAAGAATGTGTTTCTTCTCTGGAAATCAGCAGCGCTAATTATTTAATGGCATTAGAATTACTTTGAAAGCGGTTTAAAAACAAGCGTCTTATTTTCCAGGCACATGCCACTGAGATTTTGGGTTTGGATTGCATCGTGAAGTCGTCAGCGGTAAAGCTTCGAACCCTTTCGGATACGGTAAACGCCAACATCCGTGCTCTTCAAGACATGGGCAGCGTTGAGCAGATCGCTGGCTTCATAATTGTGCACAGCTTGCTGCAGAAGGTGGACAAGGCAAATCAGACCAGTTGGGAGGAGACAGCAGCGATGGATACAATACCGACCTGTGAGCAATTCATGGCTTTTCTGGATCGACGTTGTCAAAGGTTGGAAAATGTGGAACACGCTATGGCAACGTATACGCCTAACTCTAAGGTGGGACAAAGTAGCAAAACCCCTAACACCAGTAGAAAAGCATTTGTCGCTACTAACTCCAGCACAATTGAATGCGTGTTTTGTGAATCATCTGGCCATTCGATTTACTATTGCTCCCGTTTTGGAAATCTGTCTCCGCAGCTGCGTCTTCGCGAGGTTAAGAAGCTGTCTCTTTGCATTAATTGCCTGCGCAAAGGGCATCGAATGAAAGAGTGCTGTTCGACCTACTGCAACCATTGTAAGGCAAAGCATCATACGCTTCTTCATTTAAAGACTCAGATTGAGGGCTCTCAGATTACATCTGCTCCGCATGCGCCTATTGCAAGCTCTTCATCGACACTGGTAGCCCAAAATCTCGGTCAAGACGTTGTGCTACTGGCAACTGCAGTCATCAGCGTTAGGAGTCGCACTGGTGTTCTTGTTCCGTGCCGTGCTCTACTCGATTCTGGGTCGCAGGTGCACATTATTACATCCCGTTTAGCTCAATACCTCCAGCTGCGCAAACATCGGTCGCCTACTCTGATTTCTGGATTGGGGGAGTCTAGTGTTTACTCAGAGGGCTATGCAGCTGATATAAATCTTAAATCGCGAACATTTGACTACGCTGCTAGCATCTCAGTTTTAGTAGCCACGTCTATTATTGGACATCAGCCGAGCTATGATGTTAGCACAGATCGTTGGAACATACCCTCAAACATTCGCTTAGCTGATCCAGAGTTCTTTAAGCCGCAACAAATCGATCTTCTTATTGGAGCTGGTCTCTTTTTTGAATTGTTGTGCGTTGGTCAAATTAAACTCGCTTCTGGCTTACCTATTCTCCAAAAAACTCAGTTGGGCTGGATAGTAACAGGAGGAACGTCGTCGACAAACCCTGCCTCATTGATGGCCACTCGCTCGATTTCAACGCCAACTACTAGCGCTGATCATAAGCTTGATGAAATCGTACGTCGTTTTTGGGAGTTAGAATTCTGTTCTAGCGTAGTCAATGAATCTACCAAGGAGGAACTTGATTGTGAGGCGCATTTCAAACAAACCTTTGCTCGTTTAGGCTCTGGCGAATATTCGGTTCACCTTCCAGTGAAACACCCAGTGGATCTGATTGGGGACTCATATCAGCAAGCTTATCGTCGTTTTTGTAATCTGGAACGCAAATTGGAGCGTCATCCTGAGTTGAAGTCTCAGTATTCGGCGTTCATCAAAGAGTATGTGGACCTTAATCACATGTCTATTGTTGAGTCGCACATGCTAAGTCGCTGCAAGTATTATCTACCTCATCATTGCGTGCTGAAGGAGGACAGCTCAACCACCAAGCTTAGAGTTGTGTTTGACGGTTCAGCTGTGTCTTCTTCTGGACATTCGCTAAATGAAATACTCATGACAGGCCCAACAATACAAGGCAAGCTTTTGAGCACTCTGTTGCAGTTCAGGACATTTCCAGTAGCCCTGACTGGTGATATTTGCAAAATGTATAGGTGCGTTAGGATGGCCGAATCAATTTCGTACTTGCAATGCATCCTTTGGCGTGATGCTCCTCATCAGGAACTTCAAGTTTTCAATACAGTTACATATGGCTCAAAACCAGCTTCGTTTCTGGCGGTTCGGTCCATGCAGCAGTTGGCCCTTGATGAAAAAATATCGTTTCCTGTTGGATCCAAAGTCGTTTTGAGCGACTTCTATGTGGATGATCTCAACACTGGAGGGGAGTCTGCCGAAGAAGTAGTTGAAGTCATGCATCAAACAGTCGGTTTTCCAAGGAAAGGGAATTTTAAGCTTCGGAAATGGTGTTCCAATGATCCTCGCGTGCTTGAACAGGCGCCTGATGAGGATAAGGAGACTTTTCTAAAGTTTGATGATGGCACAGATATCACTAAGACTCTTGCACTGGCATGGGATCCAGCTTCAGACTGCCTTCTGTTCAACTTTTCTCCGATGAAAGCGCCTGGCAAGCCTAGCAAACGGACGGTACTATCTACCATTGCTCGATTCTATGATCCGCTTGGGCTTATCGGACCCGTGATATCTAAGGCCAAGATCTTTATGCAGTACCTTTGGAGAGAGCACTTGGATTGGGATGAAAGCCTTCCTGCATCATTGCATTTTTCTTGGAACAGGTTATGTGCTGACATTTCTCATACCAACGGCATGCAATCCAGCAGACATTTTTTCTAGTGAGCTCTCCCAAGCGAGCTCATAGAATCATCGTTGTGGTCTCATGGCCCCGATTTAGCCAAAGGAGAGTGCGAATGGCCTGCATCATGTCTGCCGCCCCAGGCGCTTCCAGAGCTGCGGCAAAGAGCACTAATTGGTACCGTTAAACTATCTGATGTCAGCATGGGATGCAAATTTGTAAATTCCTTTCATAACCTACGTCGGGTGTTCGGTTACATATATAAATTTCGAAAGCACATCAGACATCCCGGTCTCACAGTAGAGTGGATACACAAAGGCACCCAATTACTGTTGCGCATCATCCAAATGGCTAACCTAAGCGATGAACTTGAGGCTCTTCAAGGCGGAAGAACTATCAAATCATCCAGCTGTATTGCCTCGCTTACCCCGTTCATGGATGAGTTCGGAATTCTTCGTGTTGGTGGTCGCCTAAAGCACTCGAGCCTGGATGTCGATGCTCAGCATCCTGTAATTCTTCCGAGCCGTCATCCTGTCACACGTGCCATCATCATGCATTTTCACAGGCGTCAGCTGCATGCTGGACCTCGTGCACTTCTTGCTCACATTCGGCTCCACTATTGGCCTATTGGTGGCCGTAAGACTGTCGCCAGCGTAAGAAGCAAATGTATCATGTGCTTTCGGGCTAAGCCGGTCCTAGCTGAGACAATCATGGCGGATCTTCCCTGGGATCGTGTGATTGGCTCGCATCCTTTCGCTGTCACTGGAGTAGACTACTGTGGACCATATTATTTAAAGAGTGAGGTTCGAAACAAAGGACCTGTAAAATGCTATATATCGGTCTTCATCTGCTTCGCGACAAAGGCAGTGCATCTCGAACTGGTTCCTGATTTGTCCACAGCTGCATTTTTAAACGCTCTTAAGCGTTTCATCCTAACTAGATGTAAGCCTTCTCGCATTTGGTCGGACAATGCGACTAACTTCGTGGGAGCCAAGAATGAACTAGCTGATCTAAAGCGTCTCTTCCTAAGCGAGAAGCACATCAACACTGTCCGAGAGTTTTGTACTTCTGATGATATTGAATGGGATTTCATCCCACCTCGTTCGCCACACTTCGGTGGAATTTGGGATGCGGCGGTGAAAACAGCAAAGTATCATTTTTATCGATCGGTCGGACCTTCGCTTTTTCCACTGGAGGATCTTCGCACACTTGTCTGCCACATTGCCGCAATAATCAACTCACGACCTCTTTTTCCACTTTCAGAGCATCCTGCAGATCTGGATGTTCTAACTCCTGTGCATTTCCTTGGTAGTGTGCCACTCGCGCTGTACCCAGAGCCTGCTGTCACTGCGCTGAACGTTAGCCGCCTAGATCGCTGGCAACGTATAGCGTATTACCAACAAACTTTTTGGAGTCGCTGGAATACTTAAAGCTTCTTCAGCAGCGCTCAAAATGGCGAACACCACATCCTGGTGTACTCATCAATGATGTTTTTCTGGTAAAGGACGAAAACTTGCCGCCCCTTAAATGGCCACTGGCTCGCGTGGTCTAACTTGTTGCTGGTGCTGACGGCGTCTCCCGAGTAGCCATTCTCAAGACATCAACTGGGATCATTAAGAGAGCTGTGCGCAAATTATGTGCGCTTCCCAAACAGGATGTTGATGAAAGCCCGTGTCTTCCAGCGGGGGGAGAATGTTTGGTTACGCAGCCATCGTCACCAAAGTAACATAAAATTAACAATTCATCTCTTAATCACTCTTGATCTATGTGCAGTATAAGAGCAGCTTAAAGTAACTCTTTCAACCATTGCTTTGCATATGGTCTCAATATTTCTTTTCTTGCATGCTTTATTGCTTGCCCTTGGCCTTCAGCTGAGTGCAAGCTGCTGCTGCAATTCGGCAGCAGTACAGTTCTATTAAATTCGTCGGTAGCTCAAGTTCGACCGTTTGTCTGTTTCGCGACAAACTAACATTGTTAATTATTAAGCAGCTCAAATTGGGGTTGATTGTAATAACTAAGCTTAAACATCGGTCATAATCTTTGTTCGGCCACGAAGGCAAATAAATCTTATTATATTTAATGCAAATCTCGCTGCATTTATATTTATTAACTGACAGTTTTGGAAACTCGATAGCTATTGAAAAAGCTCAATAGCTCAACAAACGCTTTGGCAAAAATCGACATAAAAATAACTGGTCCAACATTTGTTGCGTGGATTGGGAAAAACCCAATCAGACCAGTGGAAGATTATTGATTAGTGGTTATGATTAGATAAGGCAGAAAGGATCGATCATTTTAGTACTGGAATTGAAATCTCCAAAAAGACACGGGAATAAAGCTCAAAGCCGGTTAAAGTCAGAACAAGTAACACGAAATGGTTCATGAATTAAATAGTTGCTCGAGCAACGATCGAGGTTAACGTAGAATACGTTATTCGGCAGGTTAGGGGTGCAATTTGAAGTAAACATTTTTGCGACCACTTTCGCCGAGTTCATTTTGATTTTATACATACCCAAACGGATTCTCATTTATATAGGAGTTACTTGAATTTGTTAGCTTTCGAACAGTATACAAAGTATAATACTACTACATATAAAGTTTTTGAATCCATAAGTAAATAAAGTTTTAAGCGCAATACATTTTTCATCATTTTTCATATGCGTGTTTTATGTGTACATGTATTAGCAATAAGTGCGAGCGAGCGCGATAGTGATAGCTAAGCGGATAGACCTTGCGTATAGTGCTGTTTCAGTTGCCCCTGCGCTCAGTGGTGTTTCAAGGCAAGCCAGCGCACTATGGACATTTTGCCAATAAACTGGCATTAGTTAATAGCTCGGAAACCATGCAAGATATTTTGACGTTCTTTGTTTCGTTAGATTTGTAAGAACCAAAGGAAAATAACTTTTATAAAATTGGCTTGTTACCACCCCTTGTTTTCAACATATCAGGTCCAAATCTGGGAGTTAAGCTTGTTTATATAATACTACAATTTTCTTAAAAAATCATCGAGATCCCAACTATATAATTTTTACAAGAGATTTGCATAAACAAGTAGCTAATTTTAGGACATGTAAAAAATGAATAAATGACAGTTGTTTTTGGCAAAGCGCCACATAGTGCAGCAGCAATCAACAACTGTAAAAGCTTGTGTTTGCTCATAAAAGAAGCAGCCGCGCTTCATTTCTCATGTCGTCTCATCATTTGACTTATGTTGATTAATGCAAACCAACTCAGAAGAGTTGTATAAACTCAATATGAACTTTGTGCAATTAAATAGCAAAACGTGATTACTTCAATATTATTTCTGTGTAATATGTTTGTTTATATTTTGGCAATAAGGTAGGGCGTTCATAATAAGTAAAAAATGTTGTATATAATTTACTAAACTAGCACTTAAATTGACTTCTTTGTAAGTAATTAATATAATTAAATTTTTTTTTATTGACTATTATTAAATATTTGTACAAGGGGTATTTTTGATTTGTGCATTTTGTGGGTCTCAGCTTCGACAAGCTGTTTTTGACTATTAATGTATATATGTGATTCGGGAGCCAAATGAGTGTGTGTGTGTATTCACAAAAAATAAAACAGTGCAAAACAGTCGCTACCAATATACAAAATAGAATAATAATATAATAAAATGCCTCTTAAAATGCGTCTATATTTAACAAAATATTTTGAAAGTAAAAAGAAATGAGAGTGAAAAGAAAATACTTTTATATTATTTATATTTGTCTGAAATTTATCAGGAGAGAACTTAAACCCTTCTTGGAACTAATGGAAACTACATTCAGTCTTCAACCTGCATTGATATGGTTTTCAGCAGACATTTAAAAATATATTTTACTCATTTTAATTTCATTGCTTTGTCTTTAGGTCTATGTTGTTTGATAAATTTGAAATTTAACGTATTCTACGTAAAACTTAGCGGCCGTGTTAGAGACACAGCCCGTAGGTCAAGCAGAGTGCACAGACCGTTGATTTTTTGTTTTAAGTTTGCTGGGTTAATTTATTGAATCTTTTCTTGTGAAAACCAACAATAAATATACAATTCTTTTTAATATAACTAAGCTAACAGTTGATTAAGCTATTGCATAGCTTTTATCGCAGGCTTTGGGTGGGGACCGAATCAAGAAATTCTGGAACGCAAAACTTTCCATAACAAAAATGCATAACACTGACTGTACAAAGCTCGCAGCTCCGAAATCTGACGAATTCGTAAACAGCTGTTTATGAGAAAGTATTTTGGTCTATAGGTATCTATCATCTAATGCCACACTTACCGCAAGTGCGCCTCGTAAGTATACATGTAGGTACATATATGTAGGTATGTAAGTATGCATGTATATATGTATACAAAGGTAACTATGAACAACAGTTAATAGCTCGGCTGAGCGATCGCCTAACTTGCATGTATATGGTACGACTGAAGGAAGCTCGCTGCTCCGAAATCGGAGCTCAACAGCTGTTTGTGAAAAAGAATACACATGTATATAACGGTGAATAGCTGCACGATACAAATTTGTAAAAAGAGATTTAAATATGAATAAACAAAGTGCATTTGTTAATGAAGAAAGTGGTGAACAACTAGTGAAAGAAAATGAGTGAGTACTCAATATACATACATTTTATTGTAATTATTATCACAAATTTGATATTAAAATGAGCGATCTTAAAAGTAGCCCTCTCTTATACACACACATATAGTTTAAATTCTCAATTTAAATACTCAATATGTATGTATCTATATGTATATATATTTATATATGTGGTTTAAAGGTTTAAATTATATACATATATAATGAAGAATGAATATATATATATATATGTTTAATAGAAACCATTAAACCAAGCACATGTAGTATCTAGTACCTATGTTTTGTAGTGGACAGAATACTACCCCAAACACGATTTTATTTTTGAGCAATAAATTAATGCATATTGTCACAGAAATAGGTAAAAAGTCCCATTGTCATTATTAGCAAATCTCTCTCACAGCTTAAGACCCCGTTACTTTGTGTGAGCATGTTTTTTGAGTCCTCTTTGTTGCGCTCTTTTGCTATTCAGCACTGGAAGACTACCGTTTGAAAGCTCTTTACTATTACAAACCACACTGCAGAAGATAAAATTTTCTGAGCTGTCGATCTTTTCAGTCTCAACATCTTAAGAGTGAAGTTGTGTATGAAATAATTCAAATAAAAAAATAAAATAAAAACCACGTGAACTGAATCAAATACATATTACAGTACGGCAAAAAGCCTACAAATTGTAATAGTGCGACAGAATAGAGTTTTATATCATACGACAAAAAAACCCAGACACTTGCTGTTCAGTAAGCCGCGCTGGTTAATTGGTTATTTGTTTTGAGGAATTGTGAAAATAAAAGTTGAAGACGGCGTTCAATAGTCGACGGCTGGCGCTTAACGCGCTAGGCGCGTTATGTACATTTACCCACACACATTGCCGTCGACCGCTGCATTTACATTGGCATCACAACGCCAGCACTACTCTAGGTTCCCTTAAGTGGCTGCAGCCCACCTGATCTAAATCAAGTACAGACCACGGAATTGCTCTAAAAACCAGGATTGCGAGACTCGGCTACATGGATTAGACATACATATTGAGACATAACCACAAACTTATTCCGACCTCGTGCTGTTGGTCTTCCCACTGTGCACAGCTTCGACAATGTTTTCGGAACAAAGCTTTGATGCGAACCATTGAGACATTGCCTTCGTTGATGTGATTTTCGTTTTTGCATTGGAGATTTGTACCAATTGATACAAATTCGGTTAATTAGGAAAATATCTTGATATTATACTTTAGAGTTAAGTTCTTATATGAAAATATGTTAATCGAATCTTAATTGACAGGAACCCTTTTGAGTGGTAGACCAAACGATTTATATACATACATGCATAAATACAACCTTTAATCTAACAGCCGCATCAGTTCCTTGGTACCAACGGACTCAGCGATGGACTTGTAATTGTGAGTCACTCCAAAAACTAAAGTAATGTAAGTTCTATCATATCATTTATAATATTTCGTATGGTTACCCTTAAAATAATAAAACGGGTTTTCTTATGACATTTTTATTCGAACCAAAAGCTGATTAGAAAACGTTCTTAAATACCCACGATTATGGAAAAATAATTAGAACACTTAATTAACGTAATGAAACGTGATTATCTTATTATCTTCTTATTTTCTTATTTGTTTTTTTTTTATAACAATTGTTCTTTAAAAATGAATTCTTAATAAAACTATGTATCGTCATTAGTACATCATAATGAAAGAATATCGAGTGTAACCAATTTAGGGGCAATTTCTTTATTTTAGCTCACCAATTGCCATGGTAGGGAGGGTACATAGAGCATATGAACAGCAACATCATGTTCATATAAATACTGCGTTGGCCATTCTGCATAACAAATCCGCACCTCTGAAATTATTTTTGACAGAGCTTATTATTTTCTTTTGATTTAAATTTTGTAGACTTTTAGAGTAGTATCTGTATCACGTGCACTTAAACTTTATTTTTGTGTCGTAAGTGTGTCATAGGAATATAAGGGATAGGAAAACCCCGACCCCATCCGGCGAGCCATCCACAGAGCGTAGCATAGTGCACATACCCGATTCCCTTTCCCAGGCGAGGCTGTATCGAGAAGAAAGACAGCTCAGTTCTACTGCTTACAGAAAACAACATTACATAAAAATAATTGGCGCCCAACTCGTGTGGCCCATCGGGGTAGTTCTATACATAAAACTGAACAGCTAGTTGGTGTAGACTACCCAAAGAGAATAATAATAACAAGGTTAATTAATAGATTAATATATAATTTGAGTCTAGAGAAGAAAAGACTAAGCAGAGCTAATTAAACACATTTATAAATTTTGCCTTGAGGATCGCACAAAAATCAGCTCTGGTTAACCATCCTTACACAACTTTTTATAGCAGAACTGTAATACTTTTCTTATGGGTAGGCGAGCAAAGTTTCAACTCCAGGAATCGAGTTTCGAATCAAGTATTTGGTTTGATCTACCAGAGGTGAATTTTCATAAACCTGGTCATGAGAAGAACAGTTAACTTAATTACTTATGTTCATTGGTTAGATGAGTAGGCAAAGCTTTGTTTATCCATTGAAAGAATCACGACAACTGTTCAAAATATGGGATAGTTCGTCTTCAAAAGGAATGCCCTCCTGCCATCTCAAATCATAAGTCAACTAGAACTTTTGTGGTTGCTGTGAATAACAAGTCTTAGATGGAAATTTGAGGTCTTGTCCAGTAAGCATAAGACTTTAGAGTTTGACCATACAATAGCCACATCCTTTAAATAGTTTAGTTGCAGAAGCCACGTACTAAAATCACTTTACGATATTCTTTTATAATGTATGGAAAATGACGGTAATTTAAATAATCCCAACTTTAATAAGTACATTTATATTAAAGATGCCATTGCATCACAGCATTGAAAACCAAGCTACTCCAGAAACGGAGCAGGCTAAAACATGTGTAATTTGTAATAAAAATATAACAAAAGAACAGGTTACGGTAACAACTTCTTGCAATCATGAGTTTCATAGCAATTGTCTAATTGATAGATTCAAAGTTTCATCGAATTGTCCAACATGTCTTGTTATATGCACAGCTGAGCCGGTTAACAATGCAAGCTTAGCTGTAGAAATTTCTGAAGCAGAAGCCCGCAACAGTCGAAATGCTAGTAGCCTTGGAAATTACTCTTTTTCGATGCCTGCTGCTGATCGTAGAACCGAACGTTCAACAAGTGGAAGAGGTAGAGGAGCCATACCTAAAAGAGGTATACAAACCAGATCCATGCGTAGGCCTATAACTAGTTCGGGTAACGAAAATACTACGTCGAGACGTCCTGTTCAACAGGATGTACAATATTCACCAATTGTTCCTAATGAAATAGCTAGTTACGTGCAAACAGCAATGCAAGCTCAACAAAAAATCATGCTAGAAGAACTAACAGCACACATAGTATCTACGTTGGAAGCTCAGTTAGCGTCTTTACAAATAAACCCTCAAGTTTCATCCAGGCAGACAAACGCAAGCAACGGTATTCCAGTGCGACAGGTTGAAAGCTCAAATGTTAGTAGTCCAAACAACATGTTCAGGCACAGTAGCGTAGCGTCAAGTCTATCTCCAGAAAAAGTAGGAAATATCATCCAAAATTGGCGGGTCCGTTTTGATGGAACTAAAGATAATTTATCGGCTAGTGAATTTATATATCGTGTCCGATCACTTACAGCCCAAACACTGCGTAGTGAGTTTCAAATAGTTTGCGATCATTTGCATTTGCTTTTGACAGGTAAAGCTTCCGATTGGTTTTGGCAGTTCCATCGCAAGCACCCGCATTTTATTTGGGAAACCTTTTGTTCCGCTTTCCGTGATAAATATGATGATACTGATAGCGATGTTGATATTTGGAGAAAGATAGCGAAGCGTCGGCAAGGCGAATCAGAGCCGTTCGATGTCTATCAAGTCAGCATTGAAGATTTAATCAATAGGCTTTTACGCTCCATATCCGAATCTGAATTAGTTCAACTTTTAATTGATAATTCAAAAACTTCACTTAGACATGAATTGTTACATTTACGTATTCGTACTCTCGATATTCTATATGAAGAGGTACAGAAGCATGAACAATTTTATGGTGAGCTTCGCCACTCGCCAAATAAAACTTCCTTTAACTACCGTCGTAATATATGTGAACTGTATCAAGCAGAAGATCAGGAGTCTGAGGCAACGATGGCTGGAATTGTTCAAAATAAAACGGTGTGTTGGAATTGTGACAAAGTTGGTCACCGATACGACAACTGTTTTGAAGTACGCAAAGTATTTTGCTACGGCTGTGGTACCAAAGACACGTACAAGCCACGGTGTGTCAAGTGTAATCCTTCGGAAAACCGGCTAAGGGATGCGCAAACCTCTACCAATTAAGCGCATCCAAAACTTTAAAAATCGAGAGCTCTACTCAGACGGAATGCGAACTAAACTCATTTTCGCAGTCAAGCTTATCGTCACCCAAACTAGTATTAAAATTAAATAAGATTACCATTTCATGTGAGATTGAGGAATCACATGGAAGTCAGAAATAGAATTTTTGGAGATCAGCAAGCCTTAGCATTAACAAGCAAACCCAAGCGCTCTACAATCCGCTTGAGAAGATTTTGGAAAAACGTCGTTAGCACGCGTAAGAGACTAGTTTCGTCAGTGTTTTTCAACAACGATAATAGATTGTACATCGAAATTCAGATTGAAGGTAAAATCCATAAAGCTTTATTAGATTCAGGCGCATCTATAAGTTGCATCGGCAACGAACTGGCTCTTGAATTGCAGTCTACTTGCAAAACCCGTTCTTGCTCTGGCAACGTGAAAACAGCTGATGGAAGCATGTGTAAAGTAGTGGGGATTTTGACGTCTCCAATAACATATCGAAATATGACTAAACCTGTCGAATTCTTTCTCATCCCGGCGTTGAAACAACCAGTATATCTAGGTATAGATTTTTGGTCAAGTTTTGGACTAGTAGGCCAAATTATAAATCCAAAAATATCCGAATTAGATGTGGGAGAATCAGATGATGATGTGGATCTTTCAAAACTGCATGTTCTCTCAAAGGAGCAGCAGCAGCGATTAGCCCCCGTGATTAAGATTTTTCCTTCTTTCGAACTCGAAGGATTGGGTAGAACTAGTGTAATTTCGCATACCATAGACGTAGGGGACACAAAGCCTATTAAGCAACGGCATTGGCCAGTGTAACCTGCTCGAGAAAAACTGATGTTTGCAGAAATAGACAATATGTTAGCATTAGATGTTATCGAACCATCTAACAGTGCATGGAGCAGCAATTGTGTAATAGTAGAAAAAAATAACAAGGTACGATTATGCTTAGATTCACGCGAAGTCAATAAGCATACTCGAAAAGACGCCTATCCTTTACCCCATATAGATGGGATACTCAGTCGCTTGCCCCCTGCTTGTTTTATTACTGGACTAGACATGAAGCATGCGTTTTGGCAAATTCCTTTAGAAGAACAGTCACGCCAATACACTGCTTTTACCATACCCAATAGACCATTGTATCAATACAAAGTGATGCCATTCGGCTTAACAAACGCGCCGCAAACGATGTGTAGGTTAATGGATCACGTTGTTCCACCTCATCTTCGAAATCGAGTTTTTGTCTATCTTGACGACCTTCTAGTACTTTCGGACGATTTTGAATCCCATTTAATGTTATTGCAGGAAATTGCCCTTTGTCTTCGCAAAGCCAATATAACAATTAATGTGAGCAAGTCTAAATTCGCCATGAAAGAGATAAAATATCTTGGGTTTATAATTCGAAATGGAGAAATTAAAACGGATCCTTTTAAAATTGAAGCAATAGGCGTTTCCTAGGATTGACTGGTTGGTACCGTCGTTTTGTCGAAAATTACGCTGATTTAAGTTTTCCGTTAACTGAGTGTCTAAAGAAAAATAAAGCTACGTTTAAATGGACTGATGAGGCAAACGATGCTTTTATAAAGTTGAAGAAACGGTTGACATCCGCTCCAATTTTGATAACTCCGAACTTTTCTAAAAGATTTATATTGCTTTGTGATGCAAGCTCATATGGACTTGGATGCGTGCTATCACAAGAAAATGAGCAGGGTGTTGAAATGCCAATCGCATTTATGTCGGTAAAACTTACTAAAGCCCAAAGGAATTATTCCGTCACGGAATTAGAATGCTTAGCCGTCATAAATGGTATTAAGAAATTTCGCGCTTATATTGAAGGCCACGACTTTTTGGTTGTTACCGATCATGCATCGTTGCAATGGATCATGCGCCAGAAAGACTTGTCAGGTCGTTTAGCACGATGGGCTATTCAATTGCAGGGATTCGCTTTTAAAATAGAGCACAGAAGAGGATCTCTGAATGTTGTCGCGGACACATTGTCCAGACAAAACGAATTATCGATCGACGAATTTGCTCAAACCGGACCTATCATTGATCTATCATCTGACCATTTTCGTAGTCCGGAATACATTAATCTTATTGAACGCGTAAAGAAAAATCAAGCTCGACTGCCTGATCTTAAAATTACTGATGGCTTTGTCTATAAGCGAACAGAAGTAGCAACAGGGGACACAAATCAAGAAGCAGAATCATGGAAGTTGTGGGTGCCGTCAGAAATTGTTACTAGTGTTTTACAGCAGGCTCACGATTCCCCAAGTGCTTCGCACTGTGGCATGGGTAAAACTATTGATAAGCTGAAAAGATACTTATTTTGGCCAAGAATGGTAGCTCAGACTCGTGAATATATCAAGAATTGTTCAATCTGTAAGCAAACCAAGAGTCCGAATGTTGTATTAAGACCACCTATGGGAAGGCCATTTGTTTCTGACAGACCATTTCAACGATTATATTTAGATTTGCTGGGGCCATATCCGCGATCTAAAGCTGGAAACATTGGACTATTAATAGTGGTCGATCACTGTACAAAGTTTCATTTTCTTTGCCCGTTAAAGCGTTTTACTTCACCGAAAATATGTGAGTTTCTCGAGAGTTCTATTTTCTTTACATTTGGTGTACCGGAATCAGTGTTGACAGATAACGGCTCTCAGTTTCGATCAGGTTACTTTGAAGCATTTTTAACTCGATTTTCGGTTAAGCATATATGCACAGCGATATATTCTCCGCAAGCAAATGCAAGCGAACGGCTGAATAGGTCGGTGTTAGCAGCAATACGTGCCTATATTGGAACTGATCATACTTGTTGGGATCAGAAATTGAATGAGATAAATGGTGCGATAAGATCTAGTATACACAGTACTACTGGTTACTCCCCATACTTTTTAACTTTCGGTCAAAACATGATTTTAAATGGAAAGGATTATGAGCTTCTTAGGAAACTGCATTTACTTAGTGACGACACAAGGATTAGTTATCCAGATGCATTACAATTAGCTAGAAGTGAAGCAAAAACCAATATAGCAAACTCTCACGAAGCCAATACTCGAAAGTACAATCTGCGCAGCAGAAACATTCAACTTAAATTAGGCCAAGAGGTTTTCGCGCGGAAATTCTCACAAAGTAATGCCAGCAAAAAGTTTAGTCACAAACTTGATCTTGTATTTTCAAAAGCCAAAGTTATTCGCAAAGTAAGCCCTGTGTACTATGAACTACTTAACGAACAAAACAAGAATATTGGAGTTTACCATTTGAAGGATATTCAGACTAGGTAGTAAATCGTCCTTTAGTCAGAAAATGACACTTTGTAGACTTCAATGGCATTATCTGTGGTCTGTAGTGGACAGAATACTACCCCAAACACGATTTTATTTTTGAGCAATAAATGAATGCATATTGTCACAGAAATAGGTAAAAAGTCCCATTGTCATTATTAGCAAATCTCTCTCACAGCTTAAGACCCCGTTACTTTGTGTGAGCATGTTTTTTGAGTCCTCTTTGTTGCGCTCTTTTGCTATTCAGCACTGGAAGACTACCGTTTGAAAGCTCTTTACTATTACAAACCACACTGCAGAAGATAAAATTTTCTGAGCTGTCGATCTTTTCAGTCTCAACATCTTAAGAGTGAAGTTGTGTATGAAATAATTCAAATAAAAAAATAAAATAAAAACCACGTGAACTGAATCAAATACATATTACAGTACGGCAAAAAGCCTACAAATTGTAATAGTGCGACAGAATAGAGTTTTATATCATACGACAAAAAAACCCAGACACTTGCTGTTCAGTAAGCCGCGCTGGTTAATTGGTTATTTGTTTTGAGGAATTGTGAAAATAAAAGTTGAAGACGGCGTTCAATAGTCGACGGCTGGCGCTTAACGCGCTAGGCGCGTTATGTACATTTACCCACACACATTGCCGTCGACCGCTGCATTTACATTGGCATCACAACGCCAGCACTACTCTAGGTTCCCTTAAGTGGCTGCAGCCCACCTGATCTAAATCAAGTACAGACCACGGAATTGCTCTAAAAACCAGGATTGCGAGACTCGGCTACATGGATTAGACATACATATTGAGACATAACCACAAACTTATTCCGACCTCGTGCTGTTGGTCTTCCCACTGTGCACAGCTTCGACAATGTTTTCGGAACAAAGCTTTGATGCGAACCATTGAGACATTGCCTTCGTTGATGTGATTTTCGTTTTTGCATTGGAGATTTGTACCAATTGATACAAATTCGGTTAATTAGCAAAATATCTTGAAATTATACTTTAGAGTTAAGTTCTTATATGAAAATATGTTAATCGAATCTTAATTGACAGGAACCCTTTTGAGTGGTAGACCAAACGATTTATATACATACATGCATAAATACAACCTTTAATCTAACAGCCGCATCAGTTCCTTGGTACCAACGGACTCAGCGATGGACTTGTAATTGTGAGTCACTCCAAAAACTAAAGTAATGTAAGTTCTATCATATCATTTATAATATTTCGTATGGTTACCCTTAAAATAATAAAACGGGTTTTCTTATGACATTTTTATTCGAACCAAAAGCTGATTAGAAAACGTTCTTAAATACCCACGATTATGGAAAAATAATTAGAACACTTAATTAACGTAATGAAACGTGATTATCTTATTATCTTCTTATTTTCTTATTTGTTTTTTTTTTATAACAATTGTTCTTTAAAAATGAATTCTTAATAAAACTATGTATCGTCATTAGTACATCATAATGAAAGAATATCGAGTGTAACCAATTTAGGGGCAATTTCTTTATTTTAGCTCACCAATTGCCATGGTAGGGAGGGTACATAGAGCATATGAACAGCAACATCATGTTCATATAAATACTGCGTTGGCCATTCTGCATAACAAATCCGCACCTCTGAAATTATTTTTGACAGAGCTTATTATTTTCTTTTGATTTAAATTTTGTAGACTTTTAGAGTAGTATCTGTATCACGTGCACTTAAACTTTATTTTTGTGTCGTAAGTGTGTCATAGGAATATAAGGGATAGGAAAACCCCGACCCCATCCGGCGAGCCATCCACAGAGCGTAGCATAGTGCACATACCCGATTCCCTTTCCCAGGCGAGGCTGTATCGAGAAGAAAGACAGCTCAGTTCTACTGCTTACAGAAAACAACATTACAGTTTTTTGTGTAGGTAATACACATTAATGCCGCGCTGAGAAAGTATATGTATATGATATTTTAAATATATATATGTAAATGTATATCGCGCGAAATTCGATGATCAAACTCTTAATATCGTTCTTTTTGCTAAAATTTTTTGAACGAATAATTTGTTTGGTGTATACCTAATTATATATACCCATTATTTATACCTAGCTTTTTCGTCAAAGTATGGCAGAAAAATCGTATGTGGATAAGTAATTTGATTTAATAATCAAATTTAACTGTACGATTTCATAATTTTTTTCACAGGATTGACATCTTTTCTTTCGGTGAAATTGTACTTGCAAATGAATAATGATCCAAAAGAATCAACAACAAACCATCATTTACCCAGTATTTTCGGGATATTTTGAGGAAAATAAGTCTCAAACTTATGTTTCCTATTTTAGTTACCATAAACGTATAATTTCAACGATACAAATTCCTGAATAGCCTTCATTGTATTGTATTGTATTGTATTGTAAAACTATAATAATTAAAATAATAAAAATAAAAA
This sequence comes from Scaptomyza polygonia, assembly GCA_035044585.1. Taxonomy (NCBI): domain Eukaryota; kingdom Metazoa; phylum Arthropoda; class Insecta; order Diptera; family Drosophilidae; genus Scaptomyza; species Scaptomyza polygonia. The sequence goes on along the minus strand of JAWNNU010000880.1, from coordinate 18,162 downwards.
AATAATTTTAACAATATTAACTTCTCATTTATTCAATAAAAATAAATAAATTTGTTTTCGTGAAACAAGCTCAAAAAGCGTAACTTGAATTAATATCAAAGAAAATATAAAACAAAAACAAAAAATTCATTGCATAAATTGAAGCAAAATTCCATGCCATAGCTTTACCGCGGCAGTCCCTGAGTGCCAAATGTATTTTTTAACGTCGGCAGGTTAGGCGTGCAATTTGAAGTAAATATTTTTGCGACCACTTTCGCCGAGTTCATTTTGATTTTTTTATAGTTAATACATACCCAAACGGAATCTCATTTATATAGGAGTTACTTGAATTTGTTAGCTTTCGAACAGTATATAAAGTATAATACTGCTACATATAAAGTTTTTGAATCCATAAGTAAACAAAGTTTTAAGCGCAATACATTTATTATCATTTTTCATATGCGTGTTTTATGTGTACATGTATTAGCAATAAGTGCGATAGTGATAGCTAAGCGGACAGACCTTGCGTATAGTGCTGTTTCAGTTGCCTCTGCGCTCAGTGGTGTTTCAAGGCAAGCCAGCGCACTATGGACATTTTGCCAAAAAACTGGCATTAGTTAATAGCTCGGAAACCATTTAAGATATTTTGACTTGGATTTTTATACTCGATACCTAAGGTAAAGAGTATATTGGGTTTGTGCAATGTCCGTCATGGTGTCTGTCCGTCTGTCCGTCTGACCGTCTGTCCGTCTGTATGAACGCAACTTTTTTCCACACCCTTCAAGCTAGTGACTTCAAACTTTGCAAATGTCTTTATCTATGGCATAGTAAATTAAAGTGTTAAGATTGGAGTTCTACGATAACTAGGGGGCTGGCAAATCAATAAACTCGATAACGCAAAATCTATAGATCCAGCTATTTCGCAAGCCCTTTTAGCTAGAACTACCAAATTTGGAGAGAAAATAGCTACTTACAATCCCCAAAAAACTGCATCAAAAATTTTGGAGCCGCGCCCACCCATTCCGCCCCCAGCTCCCCGCAGTTTAACACTAAAAACGACCATATCTTCTACAGTTTTTGAGCTAGAGCCGTCAAATTTGGTGCCAAGATAGGTGATGAAGAAAACCAAAAAAAGTGGATGGCGCCCCCCACCCTTACCGCCACCAGCACCCTTCCACCATATTCTACTAACTTTGAGCTAGAGTCACCAAATTTGGTATGAGGATAGCAATTAAAATCATAAATAGATCTGCAGCTAAACTTTGGACGCCACGCCCCCCATACCAGCCCCCAGCACCCAGCCCCCCTTCTACCATATTTTACTAACTTTGAGCTAGAGTCTCCAAATTCGGTTTGAGGATAGCTATTGACATCATAAATAGATCAGCAGCAAAAGTTTGAATGCCACGCCCCCCCTAACCAGCCCAAGCCCCCCTTCCCCCAAATTTTCTATTTTTGAGCTAGAGTCACCAAATTTGTTATGAGGATAGCAATTGACATCATACACAGATCTTCAGCTAAAATTTTGATGCCACGCCCCCCATACCTCACCCAGCCTACCATCCACCGTATGCTTCTATCTTTGATCTAGAAGATAGCTTTTTGGCATCCCCATCTGCACCAGACAATCTTTGAGGCAGCCTACACCCCTGCCGTATCCACACACCATTGCAATCAGCTCTCTTTTAATCTGTTTTACTACTGGTATCGAGTATACCGCCGTCGGGTGCGTCCGACTGCAACGTTTCTACTTGTTGTCTAAGGTTTTGTTAGAACCAAAAGAAAATCATTTTTATAAAATTGGCTTGTTACCGCCACATGTTTTCAACATATCAGGCCCAAATCTGGGAGTTAAGCTTGTTTATATAATACTACAATTTTCTTAAAAAATCATCGAGATCCCAACTATATAATTTTTACAAGAGATTTGCATAAACAAGAAGCTAATTTTAGGACATGTAAGAAATGAATAAATGACAGTTTTTTTTGGCAAGTGCCACATAGTGCAGCAGCAATCAACAACGGTAAAAGCTTGTGTGTGCTCATAAAAGAAGCAACCGCGCTTCATTTCTCATGTCGTCTCAGCATTTGACTTATGCTGATTAATGCAAACCAACTCAGAAGGGTTGTATAAACTCAATATGAACTTTGTGCAATTAAATAGCAAAACGTGATTACTTCAATATTATTTCTGTGTAATATGTTTGTTTATATTTTGGCAATAAGGTAGGGCGTTCATAATTAGTAAAACATGTTGTATATAATTTAATAAACTAGCACTTAAATCGACTTTTTTGTAAGTAATTAATATAATTAAATTATACATTTGAGTTTTTTTATTGACTATTATTAAATATTTGTACAAGGGGTATTTTTGATTTGTGCATTTTGTGGGTCTCAGCTACGACAAGCCAGCACGTTTGTTTTTGACTATTAATGTATTTATGTGATTCGGGAGCCAAATGAGTGTGTGCGTGTATTCACAAAAAATAAACCGGTGCAAAACAGTCGCTACCAATATACAAAATAGAATAATAATATAATAAAATGCCTCTTAAAATGCGCCTATATTTAACAAAATATTTTGAAAGTAAAAAGAAATGAGAGTGAAAAGAAAATACTTTTATATTATTTATATTTGTCTGAAATTTATCAGGAGAGAACTAAAGTTCCAAGAAGGGTACTTATGGAAACTACATTCAGTCTTCAACCTGCATTGATATGGTTTTCAGCAGACATTTAAAAATATATTTTACTCATTTTAATTTCATTGCTTTGTCTTTAGGTCTATGTTAGCGGCCGTGTTAGAGACACAGCCCGTAGATTAAGCCGAAAGCATAGACCGTCGATTTTATTATTATAGGACTGTATTCTGAGTGCACGTCCCTCAGAATCTTCTCTGGGTTGGTAAGGCGGGATCGACTGCAAAATCTTGTAAGAACTCTCGCGAAATGATTAGGGTGCGAGTTAAGGTATTTCACTTTTTGTTTCGCTATTACCTGTTTGACTGTTTGGATGTTTAAGTCTCTCTGAATGTTTTCGTTTCAAATATATCACGGTGCTCTGGTGATGGTTCTCAAGATCTTAGACTGGGCTCTCTGGACAATGTCGAGGCTGCTGTTGCAAGCGTTCCCCCATAACTCTGAACCAGAGGAGGCCCTTGTTATCCAGAGAGCGGGCATTGATAAGCTTTTGGAGGCTTTTGGCTTTCAGTTTGAGGTGTGTTCTCTTAGCTTCAACGTGTCGGTGTAAGTAACTCTTTTAAGTCATGTAAGCCTTCTATCAAGGTGTACGGCCAGATACTTAACTTTGTTTGCTTTTGGAAGTGCGGTGTTGTTTAACGAGATTGGTAGAAAATCTTGCCTGTTAAGGCTCAAAGTTACTTGTTTATATTTTTGCAAAATTTACTACAAAATTCTCCTGTCGTAGAGGTATTATTTAAGCAGTTTATGTGTATTGTTTGGAAGTATTCTTTTGATCTCATAAATCAGACTTTCCAACCAAACTTTGTTGAATGCTTGAGAAACTTCCAGGAATATCGCAGTGCAGTATTCTCGATTTTCGAACGCACCTCGTATGTCTGATGTTATTCGATTGACTTGCTCAATTGTTTCGTGCTTTTCACGAAAGCCAAACCGGTATGATGGTATTATGGTTTGCAGATTCAGAAATTGATGAATCCGGGAAAACAAGCATTTTTCAAAAAGTTTTGATAGAAACGATAATAAGCTTATAGGTCTTTACGACGAAGGAATTGTGCGACCTTTTCCCGACTTTGGGATCATTATGATGATTGACTTTTTCCATCTTTCTGGAAAGTGGCCGAGTTTGGTGATGGTATTGAAGAGCTGTGCAATGATGCAGACCGCACAGTGAGGGAGCTCAATAATCATCGTTCGGGCTATAAGGTCACAGCTCGAGGATTTTTTTTTGAGTTTACTTGCTCTTTAATGACTCTTGCGATTTCATTCTAAGCTTTTGTCTTTCGTTGGTGACTGTTTTGTTTTTGAGCGCTCTAAATAAGTTATTGTTTTCTTGTGTTTGTGTACGGAGTATTACTTGGTTTTATTTGGTAAACAATTCTAGCAGTGATCGCAAATAAACGTTGTATATATTTGCGTGTGCATAATAGTAATAGTTGCTGGCTTAAATCACATTATAATTTGCTTTAAAAAACAAACAAACATACGTAAATTAGCATTTGCTTATTCTGTGCTTGTTCTGTGTTTTCTTTTTTCGTATACTAACAACAAACAGCTTGTCTAATTTTCTTGCTCTTGCACTCCAGCATCAGTCCTCTCCCGCTTTCGTCCGCTCTTATCCGAAGTACCCAGCATAATGAGGCCTGGCCACAGCATAATACAATTACACAAGGTAGTCCACTCGGCAAAATCATAGTCCCTTGATATAAGTGCGAGTGAAACAGAGTTGAATAGTGAGTGTGAGTGAAACGGCTACACAGTGCGTTGATTAACCCGCGCATTGTGCATGGCGCTTAAAGTTTGCATAGTTATTCAAAGGTTAGGTTAGGTAAGACTAGGGCTGCCATCACCTAAGCTGCCGACGCCGGATAAGCACTAGAAAAAGCCCGGACATTTGAGCGAAATATGTTTTTTTCCCCGGACACCTCTGAAAATTTTTTGCAACGAAAACCAAAATATCTTTTAAGTTCTTTAATTTTTGTTTTATTTTTTTACTTATTTTGGTATTTTTCACTACTCCCAATTTTTTCTAAAATTCTTTCTATTCCAACAAGAATGTGTAAAAGTCGGCACAACTCAGGTTCTTGAAATTATATTTGATTTTGATCAGAGAAGAAGCTGTGTGTATGTTTAGCGAGTTTCTTTCTTTCGTCCATTGCTGCGTGACTAGCGAAAAGACTCTTTCTACATTCGCATTGTGAGCTGGTATGCAAAAATAATATTGTGCGATTTTAGGCAGCTCAGAATATAAATGAGCATTAGATGTTTTAAAAAAATTCATCCACAACTGGTTCGCGCTTAAAAGCTTATCGCCGTTAGTAAGGTTCTTGCTATAAGCTTTTAAGTTTGCCCATTCGTCTATCAGCTTCGTGTCATCGATTTTGATGTTAATTTCCTTGAGAAATATAACTGTTTTTTCTACATTAGCCCATGGAGTCCTTTCAGTAACGTTTGACAACATCATCCAGTTGAATTTGTCAAAGTCCTTCATTGGATTTTCCCACTTCTCTATATAGGATTTCATTTCTCTGTAAAAATCTGAACTATTTTTGTTAAACTCGTTTTTTGTGCTCTCCTCTTGTTTGTTCAAAATATTTTGGGCCTTAAGAGGTATAAAGTTTTCTTTTATTCTGTCTTCTAACGTTTTATTCAGAGACGCCAATATGTTGCTGGTTTCGATAATGGAGTTATCACTTTTTTCCAACTTTTCAATTTTTCCATGGAAAACGTTCATCACTGAATGAATGAGAAACATATATGCCTCTGATAGTGGGTCTTCAAAAAACTTTTAGATCAAAACGGGTGGCCTCTCCAAGCTTTCAAAGTAACTTTTTAAGGCCTCGCACATTCTCAAAAACCTCTCGATTGCAGGAAAAAGACTTAGCCATCGTGTTTTTGAGTGAAATAAAAGATGCTTGTCTTCCGATTCAGCAGCTGCACAAAAGTCCTTGAGAGCTTCTGTGCGAACTGTATAAATTGAGCAAAAGTTGAATATTTTCAATATCATCGTCTCAACGTCAATAGGAAGTAGGTCATATCCATGGTGCACAGCATTATGAAGGATATGAGCAGAACATCCGATGCCGACAATATTTGGATTAAGTTTACTTTTCAGTTTATAGAAGACATTATTTTTCCCTGATCTAGTGCTCCCGCCGAAGTTTGTGTTGCAATTGTCGACAGAAAATGCTATACACTTCGATAGAAGATCATGCTCTCGAAGTTGTTTCATAATAATTTCAACAATTGTGTCAGTTGTTTCATTTTCAACAGACTCGATTTCAAGGAGCTTCGATGTGATGCCATTTTTTTGTTTATCAATATACTGAATGATATTGGGAAACAATTTAGTACTGCCGTGATTACTAGCATCGGTGGATACACTTACAAAAGCAACATCTAGTAGATCTCTTTTGAGTTCGGCAATCGTTAAAGGGCATAGCACGTTATTTACAATAGCAGTAGCTTTCGTGCGATTACATGTCATGTTTTTTGCCGTATTTTACTCCGAAAACATTACTTGGTTAAGGGAATTACTACAATCCAAAGAATTGAATGACATGTGGTGATTGACTGTGTGGTAAGCCATTGCGCCTTCAGCTGCTCGAATAAGAATTTCTTCTGAGCTAGGTCTACTTTTTTCAAAGAATGCCTGGATGTTTGAACTACTAGCTTGGCTTTTCGAATTAGCTTTGTGTTTTTGTGTGTTAAGGTGCTCTTTAATGTCGGAAATACCTTTATTAGCAATAGAAATATTTGTAGAACAAATCGTGCACTGTACTTCCCAGTCATATTTTCCTCTTTTAAACAAAGGATATTTACTTTTCAATTCGCTTTTGAACGTGCATTTACGTTTGGGCATTTTGATCTAGAAGGCAATAAAGGGCAAGTCAGAAAGTAGAAAAACCAAAAGTGATAGCAAAAACAAAATAGGTCTAACAAAATTTCACTGTCAACAAAGTGTTTTCGTATTTGCTGTTCTTGCATTATTTCGTCTTTTGTATTAGCACCGTTATAGTTACAGTTAGCTTAGCTGAACATAATGTGAGCATATTAAGAGCAAATAGTGTGTATTCCAAATTTTTTACTCGCTAGATGCGCACATTGACAGCCGCATTTAGCATTTAGTTAAAGATGCACGTACTCAAAAAAGTTATCTTACTCGTAGATAGGTACTCAAAAGACAAAATATTATGTGAACTTACGTAAATTGCTTTCGAAATGGCATCAACGCGCGATGCCTCTGTAAGTGCGACTTGAACGGATATGTATATTTACATAACATTAACATATCGATAATCGTATTGAACTCTGTTATTAAACAGCTGTAACTAGTTACTTAGAACAATTAAACTGACATCGATTACAAAATCGTTAGAACAAGAATGTGACCATGAACGAACATAATAATAAGAAGAGAATTGACTAATAAAACCCGCGTAAGACATAACAATTATGAATGAATTTTGAACTGTGATTTATTTTAAAATATCGTTTATGTTTAAAAAAAATTGCGTTTCCACTGACAAAAAAGTGTCCGGGTTTTACCCGGACACTCTTAAAAACCCCTGCCGGACGGCCCCCGGACACCCTTCAAACTAGGACAAATCCGGGGAATTCCGGACGGATGGCAGCCCTAGGTAAGACCGACTGACCCTCCCAGGGGAGTGTCACACATAGACCGCAAAGGTTCCTTAGGGGAGTCGGTGGTTGGAGATGGTTGGGACTATCTCAGTGTGAGGTCCTGTGGAGTGTGTGTGCTTCGTGCAAACGCTAGAAGCATTTTTGGTTCCTGCTTGCTGGCTTCTTCGAGTGAAGCTAGAAAGGGAACCCGGAAGTGGTGTAGTCGTTGTGCTGCCATTGCGGGCCAGATGCATAGGAGGTGCTCTAGCGTTTCCTTGACACCTGGATTCTTGCATTTTCTGCATTCGTCGTTGTATCTTATGCCTAATCTTTTCGCGTGTACTGCGACTAGGCAGTGGCCTGTCAATAGACCCACAAGCCTTCAGCAGTCATGCCTTTTTAGTTTTAGCATATATTGCATCAGTTTTTCTTCGTATGTTTTGCACATTATTTTAGAGATTTTGCAATTAGGGGTGTTCGTCTACCTCAGTGCTGCTGTATCCCGTGCCTTTTCTTTCATATATGAATGTAGCGTGCGCAGGGAGATTGGGACTTCCGCAGTGTGACTGTTGTGTCCCATTGCACCTTGCTTGGCTAGATTGTCTGCCAGCTCATTTCCTTCGAAGCCCCGATGGAATCTAGTAGATGCCCACCTTTTTAGAAGTGCTTAGTACATCTAGTGTTTCCCTGCTTGCCAGGACATTCCAAGAGCTTATGTGGTGGGCCTGCAAGGCTTTGATAGCTGCCTGACTGTCCACGAATATGTTTACTTTTTCATGTGTTGTGTTTGTTTTTAGGACCGCTTCTGCTGCTTTCCTTATTGCGAATATCTCCGCTTGCAATATGCTGCAGTGGTCTGAGAAGTAGTCCAATAGTATTATGCCCGTAGTTAAGTATCGTCATGTTGCCTATCGCGCCAAGACGTTGTGCAGCTTTTTTTGCTGTTAGGCGTGCCTCTATATCCACGGGGTAGACGTTCAGGATGGTCTGTAGTGATTTTGTTGGTGTGGTCCTCAGCGCCCCTGTGATGCACGTAAGTGCATGTCGCTGGGTTTTTTCCATTCTTTTAAGGTATGTGGACTTCTCTGTGGCTTTCCACCATACCAGTATTCCATAGAGCAGTATGCGGCGCACAATTAAGATTAGAATCCAGTGTGTCAGTCTTGGTGAGAGTCCCCAAGTGCTACCCAGCATCTTTTGCGATGTATAAAGTGCATTGGTGTCCTTCTTCACCTTTTCTTCCATATTGAGCTTCCAACTAAATTGCTATCCAAGACTATCCCTAGGTACTTGATACTTCATTTTGGTATCAGCGTCTTATTTTTAACCTCGATACCGAAGGTAAAGAGTATATTGGGTTTGTGCAATGTCCGTCATGGTGTCTGTCCGTCTGTCCGTCTGACCGTCTGTCCGTCTGTCCGCCTGTATGAACGCAACTTTTTTCCACACCCTTCAAGCTAGTGAATTCAAACTTTGCAAATGTCTTTATCTATGGCATAGTAAATTAAAGTGTTAAGATTGGAGTTCTACGATAACTAGGGGGCTGGCAAATCGATAAACTCGATAAGGCCAAATCTATGGATCCAGCTATTTCGCAAGCCCTTTCAGCTAGAACTACCAAATTTGGAGAGACAATAGCTACTTACAATCCCCAAAAAACTGCATCAAAAATTTTGGAGCCGCGCCCACCCATTCCGCCCCCAGCTCCCCGCAGTTTAACACTAAAAACGACCCTATCTTCTACAGTTTTTGAGCTAGAGCCATCAAATTTGGTGCCAAGATAGGTATTGACGATCCCCAACCAAATTCATAAAACTTTGGATGCCATGCCCATCTATACTGCCCTATCCGCCCTCAACCATCCCAACGCTTCGCTAAAAACCGTTGTGCGTGTATCTTCCATAGTGTTTGAGCTAGAGTCACAAAATTTGGTAGGTAGATAACTGGTAACGACCCCCAAAAGCTGCATTAAAGTTTTGGAGCCCCACCCACCCATTCCGCCCCCAGCCCCCCGCAGTTTAACAACAGAAATGCTTATATCTTTTACAGTTTTTAAGTAAGAATAAATGCATAATAACTTTGGATGCCACGCCAATCCATACTGTTCAAGCTGCCCCAAACCGCCCCAATGCTTCACTAAAAACGGGAATGCGTGTATTTTCCAAAGCGTTAAAGCTAGAGTCACCAAATTTGGTAGGAAGATAGCTATTAACGATCTCCAAAAAACTGCATCAAAGTTTTGGAGCCACGCTCTCCATTCCGAGCCCCCTGCATTTTGAAATCAAAAACGCCTATATTTTCCACATTTTTTGAGCTAGAGCCGTCAAATTTGGTGCCAAGATAAGTGATGAAGAAAACCAAAAAAAGTGGATGGCGCCCCCCACCCATACCGCCCCCAGCCCCCTTCCACCATATTCTACTAACTTCGAGTTAGAGTCACCAAATTTGGTATGAGGATAGCAATTAAAATCATAAATAGATCTGCAGCTAAACTTTGGACGCCACGCCCCCCATACCAGCCCCCAGCACCCAGCCCCCCTTCTACCATATTTTACTAACTTTGAGCTAGAGTCACCAAATTCGGTTTGAGGATAGCTATTGACATCATAAATAGATCTGCAGCAAAAGTTTGGATGCCACGCCCCCCCCCCCCTTACCAGCCCAAGCCCCCCTTCCCACAAATTTTACTATTTTTGAGCTAGAGTCACCAAATTTGGTATGAGGATAGCAATTGACATCATACACTTATCTTCAGCTAAAATTTTGATGCCAAGCCCCCCCCCCCACCCACCCATACCACCCCAGCCTACCATCCACCGTATGCTTCTAACTTTGAGCTAGAAGATAGCTTTTTTTGGTAGGAAGATAGCTTTTTGGCATCCCCATCTGCACCAGACAATCTTTGAGGCAGCCTACACCCCTGCCGTATCCACACACCATTGCAATCAGCTCTCTTTTAATCTGTTTTACTACTGGTATCGAGTATACCGCAGTCGGGTGCGTCCGACTGCAACGTTTCTACTTGTTTTTTTATTTATTTGCTACGGCTATTGTCTGATGTAGAGAAAATAACGGTGCTTTACGACCCAGCGATCGACAGAACCATCACAAAATTGCAGCACTCAGCGGCCAGTCAATTTTACGACAAGCGGCTGGCTAGCTGCAACCAAAAAGGGCTCAAATTTGTCATGTGCGTCCGTTACATTTCTTGCGTGGCCTATTAAATATATCTTTTCATACAAGGTCAACACTGTGGTTAAGATTTCAGATTGCAAGGCGGTAAGTTCCAATTATTCATTGTTGTGTATGCGAAGAGTTTTGTTTGGACTCGCTTGAGAGTAAGTATACGACTGGTTATTATTTCTTTCATTACATTAGTTATATGATTCGTTATCGTTTTAGTGATGGGCGCTTTATGAGATATTTGAGTATGATCGATAAGTATTACTGTTAGTTCATATATAAAATTCATGATGTTCCTATAAGTATTTGTTCAAAAGACGATATGTTGTATTAATTAGGGTTTCTTCTCGTTCAAAATCTGGAGGTCGGCTTGCGTATCAGTAACGAACTTTTTGCCATGTTCGGCTATTTTTTCGGCGAACTCCTTTAGCTTGGCCTCGTCTACGTGTGTGTCAATGTAATCCCTTACTTCTTTAATACGGGCTTCAATGGTGGACTGCAGTTCATCAAGTGCGGACGTATCCATTTAAACGTCATCGCCACTGCACATCTATTAAAAAAAATAATGATTAATTATCCATAATCACTTAAAGAAAAACAATCTCAAGTTGTTATTAATCATATTTCCACTTACAGCCACGAAAGCGCACAGCAGGAAAATCCATTTTCCAAGAAGCTCTACACTACAGCACTGAATGCAATGAACTAAACTACTTATAGCACTTGCAAGGCTTTTTAATATACAACGACCAGCCACTATGTCACAGAAGTATTAATTGTCAGGGTCAAAGTGCATTTTGCATCTTCTGATAAGAAAACCATACTCAGTAAGCTGTTTATATTTTACTGTTGAAATAATTCCAAGAATCGATCCAAATGTAATCCGTCGATATTTCAGGAATCCTTCACCTCCAGTCTTCCACCAGTATCCAATTACAATAAATATTCAGTTAGGATTGTTTTTATATATATATTTATTTATATTTTATATTTTCAATTTCACTGCGCTTGTTATCTAAATGATTTCCTTTTTATAGTATGCAAAACACATCCACACAGCTCAACGGAAAACACAAGAAGAAGAAGGTGGCCATAGTAGTGTGACCGCATATTAACCAAAACAAAATTACCAAACTAGTGTTTATTAAGGATATAATGTTTTTGCTCAGTATTAATATCGATATCATCGCTATGTCTATTTCAATGTGATATTTTTAATACACCTCCTCAAAAACATTATATTCTTAATCACTTGTTACTTATTACCTATACGTTAACATTAAAACAAGGCAGGCTATTATGGGAGTTAACATTATAGTCCAGCATTTGCTGCGAGGATTAGGGAAAACCCATAAAAACCTAATCAGACTATTTCAAATTGAAATTAAAATATTACGTTAAACAATTATATCAATTCAAAATTAAACAAAATTAAAAATTAAACAAAAAAAATTATTTGAATAGTCAATCTTCATCCATGAGATCCATTCAGAGTTTTGTCTTTAGTTCATCAGACCCATTTGATTTCTTAGTTCAACGAATCTTGGTGCTGGCAACGTCTTCGTCAATATGTCTGCAATTTGTTTATCTGTTGGAATATAAATAAGATTAATCAAGTTCTTCTCAACTTGTTCCCTTGTAAAATGATATTTTATATCTATATGTTTTGAGCGTTTGTGACATGAGGGGTTATTGGCAATACTTATACAACCTTGGTTGTCTTCATATAACTTAATAGGATTCGTTAATTCTACTTTTAAACTAGCTAATAAAGATTTTAGCCAAATGGCCTCTCGAACCGCTTCAAATAAAGCCATATATTCTGCTTCTGTTGATGAAGCAGCTACTGAACTCTGTTTTCTTGTGTTCCAACAAATTACGTTTGATCCAAACATTTTGAATAGGTATCCAGTTGTGCTTCTTCTATCTGATTCGCTTCCCCCCCAGTCTGAATCTACATAGCCTATAATGTAATTATTTAAATTTTCTGTTTTGTGAAAAGTTAATTTCAAATCAATTGTACCTTTAAGGTACCTTAAAACTCGCTTTAAGCATTGCCAAAGTTCACTATTATTCTTTTCACAATAGCGACTTAAAAGATTAACAGAAATGCTTAAGTCTGGTCTTGTGCATAACATTAAGTACATTAAACATCCAATTAAATTTCGACAAGGAGCATCACACTTGTCATCTGAATTTAATGCTATGTGATTCAATTTATTAGGAAGAGGACAGTTTACTGGATTGCATTTATCCATATTAAATTTTAAAATAATATTTTTTATGTAAGCAACTTGACTCAAACTTATTTGACTATCATGTCTATCGACTTTAATTCCTAGGAAGAATTTTATTTCCTTTAAGTCAGTCATCCTAAATTTATTCATTAAATATGTTTTGAAGGAATTCATAGTTTTTATACTTTTAGTGGATATTACTAAATCATCCACATATAAAAGAACATATATATTATTAGATATATCACCTTTATCAAGGATATAAATACAACGATCAACAGATGAGTTTACAAATCCTATTTCCTTTAATGCATTTTCAAACATATCGAACCAGCACCTTGCAGCTTGTTTGAGACCATATATTGCTTTGTGTAATTTACAGACGTGGTTTTCTTCAGCTATTAGACCTTCAGGTATTTTCATATAAATCTCTTCTTTTAAAATACCATTCAAAAATGCAGTTTTTACATCCATGTGATGTACTTCAAGGTCATATTGATTAGAAAAGGACATAATTAATCTAAAACTTGTGATTCTTGCTACAGGGGCAAAAGTTTCATTATAATCAATTAAATATTCTTGCGTAAAACCCCGGGCAACAAGTCTTGCTTTATATTTTATTGGCTCACCGTATTCGTTCTGCTTAATTGTAAAAACCCATTTACAATCTACTATATTTTTATTTTCAGGCTTTTTCACAATTGACCAAGTTTTGTTTATAAAATGTGAGTTAAGTTCTTCTTTAACAGCTTCTTCCCAGTGTTCTTTATCTTTACTATATTTTATTTCATCAAACTTACAAGGCGTTGAATACAATAATATCTGTGCATTCATAACACAATTATTAATTAAATCTTGATATGACACTCTTGTTTTATTTTTTAACCTTTCACTTTTTCTAATATTTATCTGCGAGTCCAACTTTACGTTTTCATTACTTATTTCATTACATAAAATATCACCAGACACTTCTGGAACGGCATGCTCTAATATTGCTTCCACACCACTAGGCTGTTCTTCTGACTTATCAGAATTCTCTTCCAAATTTTCAAATTGAAACCTTCATCATCTTCATCATTAAGATGTATGTTACTTTCAACCACAGCTCTAGATTTAGTCATATTTGTTTCGTCTACAATAACATCTCTTGCTATTACAAATTTTTCAGTTTCCACATTCCATACTCTATAACCATTTGGTTCATAACCAACAAGTATACCTTTCCATGCTTTTTCATCAAATTTTCTTTTTCTTATTTTGATATGCACATATACTGTTGAACCAAAAACCTTTAAGTATTTCAAGCACGGCTTTTTGTTGTGCCACATTTCGTATGGTGTCTTTATGCATTCTCTTAATACATTACTTGGGCTCCTATTTATTAAATAGGTAGCTGTCAGCACAGCTTCACCCCAGAAACTCTTCTGAAGGTCTGCCCCTATAACCAGAGAACGAGCTTTCTCTGTTATAGTTCTTATCATCCTTTCGGATACACCATTTAACTGAGGTGTATGTGGAACTGTCAAGTGGTAGCTGATGCCTTTTTCTACACAAAATTCTCGCATTTCATTTGATAAATACTCTCGGCCATTATCTATGTATAAATTTACTACCTTTAAATTAAAAAATGCTTCAGACTTTAAAATAAAATCTTTAAAAACAGCAAACACATCAGACTTGTAAGTTATTAAGTAGGTAACACAGTAATGTGTATACTGGTCTATAAAAACAACATAATAATTCTTTTTATCTATTGTTATAGGTGAAATTGGACCACACACGTCCGAATGAATAACAAACAATGGCCTATTTATGTGATCTTTATTTTTAACTTTTTCAAAAGGGAGTCTTGCTTGTTTTCCTTTTATACAACTCTCACATAACTCATCACTGGGTTGAACATTGTTTAAAATATCAGAATCCTCAAATAAATTTTTATGTTTTATTTCCAAGAATTTGCTTTTGCTTATATGCCCCAACCTCTCATGCCATATTTTATAATTTATTTTATTTGATGCAAATGCTTGCTTAGGTATTGTAAAACTAACGGACGGAACATTATCAAAATAATGTGCATTCATAATATTTATATCTTCTTTACTTACAAGTACACCTCCTGGGTGAAATACAACAGTAAAGCCAGCATCTTGCATTTTCTTAACAGATATTATATTTTGCGCGACTTCAGGACAAAATAATACATCTTTTAGGGCTATTGGGGTCATTGTGTCAGTCGTTAGTTCTATTGTTCCCGTTTTTGTTGCTATGATATATTCGTTTGACTTTGCTACAGCAATTTTAATTGGCGATTTAAGTGTACTGACGTTGGATAAAAAGCTTTCATTATTAATTAGATGATCTGATGCACCCGAATCTAATAAAAATGAAATTTTGTTATTGCTAAGCTCATTATAACGTTTTAGCATAAATGCGAACCCGGAATTGCGAACTGGTTCATTTTGGCCTTGTGCCATTTGCGCTTGTTTTTCTTGATTATTTTCCATTTCTTTCTTATATTTAAAACAATCTTTTTTAATATGTCCAGCCTTGCCACAGTGGTAACACTTCAATTTATTGAATTTATTTTTGTATTTAAACTGAACTTTATTTTGGAATTTTGTTTTATTTTGGAAATTATTAATCTTATGTACTTTATTAACTGCTTGTAGCACTTTTAAGCTTGTATCTTTTGAGGACTGCTTTAACTTAATTTCGTGATCCAATAGTCTATTTTTAACGAAGGCTAAAGTCAAATTATTTTCTGCTAATGTCTCAATTGCGGTTATGACGCCATCATAAGAAGAAGGTAGAGTTAGCAGTAAATGGCTCACCTTGTCCATTTCGTCTAGCTTTGCACCAGACGCGATCAACTCTGTTACTAAGTCATCAAAAACTGTAAAATGGTTTAGTAATAACATGTCGCCTTTAAATTTTAACGACAGCAATTGTTTTCGGACAGACAGTTGGCTTGCTAAACTTTTTCTCTCATATATTTCGTCTAGGTTAGCAAATATTTCTTTAGCACTGCATTCACTGGTGGCAAAACTCAAAAAGGAATCACTCAAATATTCTATTATTGTATTCTTAGCTGATTTTTCAAGTTTTTTCCACTCATCGGATGCACCGTCACTAGTTTCGTCAATCACTTTTATGGTATCGTTTTCGCTCAATAAAGCCCTTATGCGAAATTTCCATATTGCGTACTTTTCCCCGTCGAATGGTTTAATATTTCTTTTTCCTTTTTCCATTCTGTTGTTATAATTAACAAATGAAATAAATGAAATATTATACTTATCTACAATGGTGGCCTGGGCCCATAACCTGTTGAAATAATTCCAAGAATCGATCCAAATGTAATCCGTCGATATTTCAGGAATCCTTCACCTCCAGTCTTCCACCAGTATCCAATTACAATAAATATTCAGTTAGGATTGTTTTTATATATATATTTATTTATATTTTATATTTTCAATTTCACTGCGCTTGTTATCTAAATGATTTCC
Organism: Scaptomyza polygonia; assembly: GCA_035044585.1. Classification (NCBI taxonomy): domain Eukaryota; kingdom Metazoa; phylum Arthropoda; class Insecta; order Diptera; family Drosophilidae; genus Scaptomyza; species Scaptomyza polygonia. The sequence continues at coordinate 1,935 of JAWNNU010000880.1, read as the reverse complement.
TTTTTATAGTATGCAAAACACATCCACACAGCTCAACGGAAAACACAAGAAGAAGAAGGTGGCCATAGTAGTGTGACCGCATATTAACCAAAACAAAATTACCAAACTAGTGTTTATTAAGGATATAATGTTTTTGCTCAGTATTAATATCGATATCATCGCTATGTCTATTTCAATGTGATATTTTTAATATTTACCAACAAGAATTCATATAATAGAGCGTTCAAATGCAAAAATTCTGATATAGAGTTGGGAAGTCGTTTAGCAGCTACCACGCTCTCAGAGAGAAATATCGCAGGCTAGTTTTAGTTAAGTCGTGAGCCTCGAGCATATCGCGTCAGTCTGCTTGCTGGTTTCGCAGAGACATGAGCCATACTGTATGTGTGCGCATAGCTTGTTTGTTTCTCTTCTTGTCTCCCTTTTCTTTGTATACCTGCTTGCGTATCGCTTTTGCCGCTATCCCTAGAGCAGCAACGCACTAGTGCGTTTACCCAAATTACATTTACATATACATATATATTTGTGTGTGCAAATGTGCGTTTGTTTTGTTTGCAGTTTTGGTGGACTTGGGCTTTGAAATGATTTTTGTTATTTCATTTCGACTAGGTTTCATAAGCATGTCTGTGTGTCCTTTTGTGAATACATATGCATGTATAATTGTATGCGTAGCATTGGCATTGTCATTCATTGACCTGCTGCGATCGTCATGAATGAGGACAATTTAATTAAAAGCAATTATGTTTCTATACTAATAAAATATACGTATTTTAATTCAATTTCAATATTGTACAATTGATTCGTCTTCTCACATTTAGCTCAAGAAACTTGGTTGGCAAGGTGCATAACAATTGCTAGTGCAAGTGTTTTGTGGGGTGGGACAGGTATCAAAAGGTCACAAAATACTTTAGGCAGGCAAACTTTCATTCATATCTAAGAACCATATTTATTTGAAGAAAAAAAAGCCCAGCCTTGTGGCAAACACTTGTTCCTCACAACTCTTTTTCATCCCTCATTAATGCGCTTGGGTAAAAACAAACACAAGACTTTGACTTCGAAGGCAGTCAAATATCAGTTGTGCTGCTGCTGATCATTCATACTCTTCCCAGTTTTTACCCTATGACACTTTCTAACAACCCTTGCCATACAATTATGCAAAGATGTACACAACTTACGAAAGTGTATTCAAATACAAATACTAACAAACTTCTAAACGTTCATGCTTTCCGCTGACCCTTCGCCACTCCTTTAATCGACTGGCCGCTGAACGCAAAGCGCAACTGAAACAAAACAACAACCTGCTGGCTTCTCGTTACTGAGACGCTCACGCTGTTGTATGAAAAAATACCCTCTGTACCAATATTCAATAATTGTCAATGAAGTTTCTCACGTTTAGCTATAGAGTTGCACAAGGTTCATATAAGTCGATACCACCCTTCCATTATGGGAAGCAGCAGGTATATTCAAGTAAATGTCTAAAATAGCCAGTTTCACAATTTTAGAAAATTTTGTGACAACAACAAGAGAAATGAAGTGCGGCACAATTCGTGGATGATGGCTGTTATGTTTACATTATGAGTCTATGGTGTGCTATGCGGACGACCCAATATTGTTGCCGCACTTCATTTCTCTTGTTGTTGTCACAAAATTTTCTAAAATTGTGAAATATATATTTTTATGAATATGTAATTTGGGTAAACGCACTAGTGCGTTGCTGCTCTAGGGATAGCGGCAAAAGCGATACGCAAGCAGGTATACAAAGAAAAGGGAGACAAGAAGAGAAACAAACAAGCTATGCGCACACATACAGTACGGCTCATGTCTCTGCGAAACCAGCAAGCAGACTGACGCGATATGCTCGAGGCTCACGACTTAAGTAAAACTAGCCTGCGATATTTCTCTCTGAGAGCGTGGTAGCTGCTAAACGACTTCCCAACT